>VZUA01023231.1:653-31131 GCA_013401035.1 Horornis vulcanius | reverse complement strand
GTGTAAAATGAGCTGCTCATCTCCTTATCCAGCCAGGTTTCTAAAGAGAGGCCTAATCTCTTTAGACTAATTGAGCAAAATGCTCCCACAGAGGCACCATTGACTCCTGCCTGCACAGTTTAGAGAACAGTGAAGCCAGCCTAAACTACTTCTAGCAGTCTGAGAAATTTTCCTCCCTCCACTTATAGTTCCTGCCTTGCTCATAGCACCTGGCAGTAACACAGCAACAACTGTTTGGTCAAACCTGCCCAAAACTACATGTTTACTGTCTTGCTGGCCTTAGCTCCAGGAAGGATGCTCTGAGCCCCAGTCTCCTGTCTCCACCTTGTCACTCTCCTAAGAAGAGAAGAGCAAGCAGCAGGTTGAGTCTAATACTGAGGAAGAGAAACACGCTGAAACAGCCTGGTTCTCTCACGCTGTCACCAGTAACAAAAAGAGAGGTGTGGGAAGCTTGCAGCACTTCTGTTAAGTAAGCGGGACAAAACAGAGCAGATTTTTGTGTGGGAGCCACTTTTCTCTGTTTTGGAAATGTTTTTTAATGTGTCCTGCCTGATCCATGCCCTGATTTTCCTCCTATTGCCTTTCTCCTCACTCTATCTCCTTTTCCACTTTCCTCCTCCACCACTGGTGAAAGTACTGTGGAATGGGCTGATATGTGTGGGTCTCTCATGGTTTGTTTTGTCTGAAGTGTCATCCTGCTTTTATCAGTCCATCACAGACATGTCGGCTCTGACTCATCAGCACAGACCCATCAGTCAGCAACAGTGCCTTGGGGACTCACACTCAGGTACTGCCAAGGAAGAATGAGCATTAGCTTGGTTAATCAGAATTTCGAAACAAACCATTGGGCAAGAGATGACCGAGACAATATTTTCCGTGCAAGCAATGTTTTCCACCATCGGTTTCTCAGATAAAAAGCAGGAATTGCTTTCAAACAGATTGTAGGGCACAGGTCAACAAAAATGAGCTGTTTATAATTTCTGCTGTCAAAACAATGTATCTACGTAGATCTCAAACAGCCTTGTAATCCGTGGTTATATTTTCTGTGTTTGTTTTCCAACTCAGACCTTAAATAGCTTCTTAGATCATACCACAGTGCAGTGCACGTGTTCCAGGTCCTGAGTGCTCTCGTTGGTGATTAAGCCCATGTCCCACCAAGCTACCACTCCTCACCAGCTACTGTCTTACACATTGGGGTGTTTACAAGCCCAGGGAAGAAAGTCTTGCCCATGGCGAGATTCAGTAGCATCTGCCTTCAAAGCATCGTTGGTAATACTGGTACTAAGCCAAAGATACCTGTAGTAGGTCTAATGGGTCCCTATTACTATTTTGCAAAGAAAAGGTATATCTATTAATAAAATACATCCAGGTTTTGGAAAGGCTATTTTACAGGGATAGTTGGCACAGCTCAGATTTCATTTGTCCCAATAAGACCAGGGTGTTGTCCTGGGAGAGGTGGCCATACAAGAAGGACACTAACAGGGATCTTGAGAGATGAGTCTGTAACTGTTCCATCTGCCACAGACTGCCACAGGCATGTCCCTTAATCTCCTTCCCTGAACCTTCCCAGCTCGTAAATAAGTATAACAATAGCACTATCTGCCACTTTCTACTCACCTTGTCTGTGTAGACTGCAGGCAGACTAATGCTATGCATTTCCTCATGGCAAACACAAAAGGAGTGATGCATTAGTGTCCTAGCAGAGGCTATAATGGAAACAAATATAAATAACCTTGTGACCTGGGAAACTTGAGATATGCAGGTTTAGGTAGTCAGGCAGGGGATGGCAGTAACCCAGCCTGCAACAGCGCTCTCCTCCTTAAAATGAAGCTCTCCTCCACACCCCCAGGTGCCCATGTTGATTCCTGTTTGATCTCATGCAGTTAATTTTCTGTTTATCATTTAATTTCTATCTTGATTGCAACTTAATTTAGGAAACCAAGCTTGATACAACTGAAATATATGAGGACAACTTCTCTGATGGAATATACTGACTCTGCTGAATTGAAGCATACTATAGCTACACACACCAGACAAATCAATGGCCCCTAACTAACATCAGCGTGTATTAATTTCTGTACCAGGAATGCTAACAGCAAGTTTCGATGTGGTGAAAAGCAAATATTGATCTGTTTGCTTGAAAGTCAGATAAAGCTATATCCATAGGTAAATATTCCTGCTAGGAAGTAGAGGAAAGGTTGTTTCCCCTTCCCCCTTCTCAAAGGCAGCCAAATCAAATAAAAACAAAAATCTGTTTGATACCTAGTGAGCTTTTAATTGAGGAGGAACCAAACCTGTGGGAAACAGAAGCCCTGGGGAGCTGTCAAATGGCTTTTGGTAGCTTTTGTGGCAGTGAGCCACAAAGGTTCATAAGGACAGGCTCCCATTAGTGCCTCTGCTCCTTCTGAATGGGGAGAAAGTGCTCTTGAGGGAAATAAGATCAAACCTATTCATGAGCAGGGGCAAAGGTACTCAAAAAAATCTGTCTGAGCACAAGCATTTCACATTTTAGTCTTCAGTTTGCACTTCAGCTCTGCTGCTTCAAGGGCACCACTCCCAGCATTGCCATGTCCTCCTCGTCTCCCTGTGATGTCTCACTTGGAACAAAGACACAGAGATAGAGGACAAGGAGCCCTTCCCTCAGCATCACCAGCATTTCTCTCTGTGTGGCAGTCTCCTGCCAGCACCCAGAAACCCACCCCAAGGACACCTCCAATCTGTCACAAGACAGGTTGCAGGGGCCTCAAGATGCACCAGGGGAAGCTTACATTTGTTATTAAGAAAAAATTTCTTCATGGAAAGGGTAGTCAAGCACTGGAACAGGCTGTTCAGGGCAGTGATGGAGTCACCTTCCCTGGAGGTATTTAAAAACCATGTAGACGTGGCATTGAGAGACGTGGTTTAGTGGGGGACTTGTCAGTGCTGGTTAATGGTTGGCTTTAGAGGTCTTTTCCAGCTTGAATGGTTCCATGGTTCTGTGGTTGCTGCAGGATGGAGGGAGAACTGTGAGCTGCTGGATGGCACTGGCAGGCCCCCCAGCACGTCTCCCCCAGCTGTGACTAATGCCTCGTGTCTGCACAGGGCAAGAGCAGCTCCATAAGAACCTGACAAGCTCTTGGAGTGTTCCAAGGGTTACTGGAGGGAAAGGCTAATCAAGAACTTGCCAAACATTAAAACAGGCCAGGGAAAAGCTACCTATTGTTTGTGCTTTGTGCTCATTTTGCACTGCTGTTCATTTCCAGCCCAGTATAAGGTCTCTTCACACCTGATGCCACACACCTTTATTTTCACCTCCATTGGACTGGGGAGGTATCAGCCTCTTGGCCTTCTAAGGAGGTGGTTTCCAGTTCCCAATGGCTCCAGGAAAACTCTCCACCATGTCCATATGCCACAGGGAATGCTCTCTCTCCACCTCTGTCCCTCATCGCAGTAGCCCAGAGATGGATGGGCAGGCAGACATCAGAACCTCCTCAGACAGGAGTGGGTTACCCGTTAGGGGTGATTTCATCCCACTTGACAGGGATTAAAAGGCTAAATTAGGATCCAAAAATGAAGTCCCAGGGAATGCAATTATTTCAAATAGGCTGCTAAATATCTCAGCAGCCTTCAGCTAGCAACAGCAGGTAGCAAGCCACTCTTTTGAACATCTTCCATGTGATTAAAACAAACCTCTTGCTTTTGCTCTGCTTATTTTCCTCTGCAATATGGAGAAAATCTACCAAAACTGGAGGAAAATTCACAGCCTCCGTTTAGTTATGCAGAAAGAAAAAAATCAGCTTTATGTCATCTTCTCACCCCAGAACCAAGACACAAGTATAGTCAGAGGTTTGCTATTCAGAGCCACCCCAAGGCTGCTCTACAGCCACCTGGGCTGGTTCCAGAGGGACTGGTTCCCAAGATTAAAAGCTAGTTAAAATGCAAGCAATTACATTTCAATTATTGAGAAAGCATCTGAAGAATGTTTCATCTCATCTCTGAGCAAGGACTTGAGGTGCCTATGAGTGTTCTAGTGAGGATCAGGTTTTACTTTGTGCTGCACCAAGCACATGGATCTCACCTGAGAAAGAAACATCTGGGCATGACCTGAACAAGCTCCATCTTTAATCATGTGTTTCCTCTGGTTGCTCTATCTCTGCCTGTAGAGAGAGGCACTTGATATAGGGGTAGGCTGGATAAGCAAAGGGTTATTTCTTTCATCATTATATCAGGAAAGATGACAATTCCCCTGTGGAGGCTGGCTCAATGTGTACTCTTTTTTCCCTCATCTCCCAGACCACATATTATTTTACAACCTCACATTATAAAAGGTTAATGGGAGAAGCAAGCACTGACAGTAATTTTCACTCCCCTGGAATGATTCACCGCATTGCTGTAATTCAGTTCAGTGTAAAGTTTCATGTGACAGTAATACCTGCACAAACTAACTGCTTTCAAAATCTTATTTTCTTTTTCATTTTGAGCAAAACTTTTTTTTTTGTTTTTGACTCCTCATTGATTGACCTTTGACTTGAATAAACAGCAACATCTGGAATTCAGCAAAACACGCCATAAAGGGAATAATATGTCCACAGCAGTTTTGCTGGAAAGGACAAACCCATTTATTACTCAAATGAAAAGTTACGATTGCTAAATGTCAGATGAAATTAGGAAAAAAAATTGAATCCTCTGTGTATGTCCTTTGTGTCCTTGCCAGCTCAGTGTATGTAGAAAGCTGTCCCTCTGTTATCACCAGTCTGTCTTTCTGCTTTTTTCCATTGCTGAAAGACTGTGAGGACTTTCCTTCTGCAGACATACCAGGTCAATCTTTTACCTTTACACTGGAGCAGAGCTGCAGCTTTTTCCACTCAAATATGGAAAATACATCAGAGTGTCTGTGATCAGATCATGCTCTAATCAAGTGACATTCTTCTGGCCCCTTAATCAGACACTGCAGGGAACCCCCAAGGATGCTGGGAACAGCTGAGGATGTGCAGCCAGTGGGGCTATGGGGGGATGAGGGCATTGGGCCCTCAGGATGGGAATGGCAAGTGTCATCTGTCTCTCTCTCCCTCCTCCCAGCTGAGCAGCCACAGATGTTCTGTGATGGTGATGGCACAGGGCACCTGAGCCCCAGGTACTGTGCAGTTACAGACCAGATCCATCTCTCCTTGCTTTGTTTTCCACTGGGTAGCTCCTGGTTTCTGCTGCAAGCTCGCTTTCTTCAGAGCACGTGTTGAGGTCACGAAGTGACAGCTCCCATAAATCAGCAGAAGCCAAACACATTAATCCAGGAGCAGAAGGAGGTATTCAGCTAGTTTGGCAATTTTTAGCCTAGAAGACTCGTCCAAGGGTTGAAATGCTGCCAGCCTGTAGAATAAACATGACTCTTTGTTCCTTTTCATTTTGTACCAGGAGGTGTTTGGGGTCTTTGCAGCACAAAATCAAAATTAGGAAGGTGAAAGAGATTGGATTTATTTGCACAAGTTTGGGGTGGGCCCTGCTTCTACCCCTTCTTCTTCCAGACATCTCATTTGTGATTTCAGATGTGTTTCTGATGGCCAGACCCAACAAGAGGGAAGACCCCCTCAGCCTTAGTGACTCCATTGTATCTGGGGTCAGACAGGTGATTTTTAAGCATGTGACTTACACCAGTTAGTTCAAAGCTGGGTATCCTTGTCTCCATTCCAGCTAGACTTTGCAAACCATTTAACTGAGGGGACATTTTTTTTGTCCAAGACCATGCTGCAGGTAGTGCTGCCCTCCTTGAAAGCATCATGTCTTCACCTACAGCCCAGCTACTGGGGTGATTCCCATTGCTTCTGCTGCCTTTTGCATGTCCTTCCACAGTGGTTATGTACAGAGTCTCTTATCTCTTGTGAAATCAAAAGCTGAACAGATTCCAGCCAAGGTAATGAGTTAGTAAGGCAGCATTTTGGGTAAGCAGCGTAGTAGTTTATGTAAATAAGTGAGAAGTTTTTCCTGTTTATTTTCCTTCCCCATGAAAAAAGCAGAGGTTACATCCATACTAGCAAATCATCCTGAAGGTCCAGGTTTGCAGGTTTAAGCCCTGAAACTTGAAGCCCTGAAACAATTTAGCAACAGGTGTTGCTAAATTGGCAGCACTGTCCTAGTTCAGTTTAGGGCTGGGCCACCAGCAGGGCCCTTACAATCCCTGGGAACAGTTTAGGATTTAACAGGGACCAGAGGCTGTTCCCAGTTGGCTCTTTGGATGTGGGCAGCCTGACTGGAGATGTGGAGATGCCATTAATGGACAGAAAACCTGCCTAAAGCTGGGGAACACCTCCTGTTTAAATTCCTCAGTGAGGATATACCCAAAAATATGTCTCTGTGTGTGTGTGCATGCGTGTGTGTGTGTGTGCACGCACGCCCTTGGGATAACTGTGACCTTAGAGCAGCTCTGCAGGGCAAAAGTGACAAATTCACATAGGCCTGGGCTAGACTAAGAAAAAGTAACACCTTAGACTGTAGGTAAGTAAAATGACATTAAGTATAATGTAACCCTTGCTGAGAGCAGGAGCTGCTTAATAGGGTGAGTTACACATTGGTAAACCACAACAATCCCATCTCCATGGAGTATGGAATATTGTTTCAGCTACCACAACTACCCACGGCTGTGCTTGTTTAAAATATCACTTCCTGCTTCTGGCACTCGTTCAGTCTCAGGAGAGGGTGTGAGGGACCCTCCCTTCTCTGGCTGGGGGGGCCCATCCCCACCTGCCACCAGCTCCTGGGAATGAGTGTCTGGGAAACAACTTGGTTTCCTCTAGCATATTATGGCTCTCACCCCTCCAGCTGCACAGGACAGGTAGCCAAAAGGTCAGCACGTGTTTTTGGCTGCCTGCCTGCTCAGGGGAGGACTCCAAGCTTGGCAGAGCCTCCTGAAGTGCTCTCACTGAGCCACCCCTGCCCCTCATGTCCCACAGCACATTAGGACTTTCTCTTGCCCATTCTCCTTCTCACCAGCAGCCCTCACTCACCATTCCACCACCCATGTGTGAGTTCTGTGTCAGCAGCAGCTCTGCCCCACCCCTGTGTCCCTGCCACGGATGGGGCAAACCAGGGCACTGGGGCCAGGCTTCAGCCTGGGTTCCCTGGCTGCTGGGGAAGCACACACACCCCAGCCCCCATCTCTCACTTCTACTTTGACAGATTTCCAGGACTATTCTTGTTGCAGACCGGGAATGCTCCTGGATTTTTGGCAGCTTTTCAGTCGGGGGAGTTGTTTCACACCAGATTGAATGATGGGATATGTGTACAGTACCAGGAAAATGTAAATTTTTTATAAAATCCCTTCATAAGAAGACAAGGTTTCACAACAAGAAGCATGGAAATGAGGTGGCTGGCTGCTGCCTGCACCCATTCTCTAATTTCTGGAATCCTGTTCCTTGCTAAGAAGAAGAAACACATATTTTACATTTTACTTTAAACTAAAATATACCCAGGATATAAGAGGGAGCATGGATTGCTCTCAGTGTATTTCAGAAAACAAATCCATGAGATTCCAGTAAGAAGTGATAAGGCAGTCCTTCAATTTCTGATAATAAATGCACGGTCCTTATAAACATATGGTGCTATTGGGACAGAGATGCAGCAGGTATAAATCTTCAGTGACTGCTCAACTTCACATTTGGTATGTGCCTTGCAGCCACTGACACATCACATCCGGCCAAGGGCTATCATAAATTTTACGAGTTTCACATTCTCTTAATCCTTTTTCTTACAGGAACCTAGAGGAATGCAGCATTTTCCCCAGTACATGCAGTGTTGCTATTTATAACTCTGGACCTATCAGGATGATTTTTTTTTTCCCCCTGAAATCTTAGAATAGTTCAACTAAATGAACAACAAGTCATTTTTCATTTCTTTATTTACTGTGTTTAAGTACCAGGGCTGAGAATGTGGAAACTATCCTAATAATGTAGTCTCAGATCTTCCTGGATTCTCGTCGATGATATATCTATGACCAGAAGGACAGCAATTCAGTATCCACTGTGTGATCCATAGGGAGCCATAAAAAGTCTTGCCTTACAGAAATTAATGTCTGTGTTCGATCACTCTGCATAAATAACAGACCAGATCCCCAATACCCTAAGTTTGCAGAAATTCACCCATCTGCAGTCACTAATCTAATCTGCAGACAGGCAAATGTGCTCTGGGACCGGCAGTGCCCACAGTGAGACTGGGCAAAGGCAACTGTCTATAATTACCCTGTTCTTCTACACTCACACATTTCCATATCATTCACCTGTTACAACTGTCACTAAACCTGAGAACAGGCTCTTTGCAGAAGGGACCTTTGCTTTACTCCTGGCTTGTTGAGGGTTTGGCACTAGAGGAGCCCATCTCTCCAAGCATGGGCATTGCAATGAGAATAACTGCAGTGGTTTGAGTCCTGGCCTCCGTTCCGCATCCACACACGTACACACAGATACCCAGACTCCCCAGGGCCCACTAATAGCGCCTCAGGAAGCTGGATTCTGACCTGACTTACGACAATTTTATAATGACTAGCAAAATTTACCTTGATAGAAATTGCTGCTGATTTATACATGTGCCAGAAACAGGCTCTGCACAGGCATTGCTGGAGTTAGGTGTGTGTGCTTACCCTTTCCGGGGAATGAAGAACAGAAACAGGAACCTCAAACACAGGCATGAGAGGCACCAGGGGCAGACACTTCCAGTGGTGCATTGGGAGAGATCCCTGTGCCAGCCTGCCTAGCTCTTCCCATGCACTGTTGGATGCTGCTTCTCTTGCTTCTCTTGTTCCTGCAAGGAGGCCAGGGTGTGCACAGACCTGCCACCCTCCTTTGCCATTTATTTCACTTCCAAGGCAGAAGGTTTTTTTCACATCAGGGCTATTTTTGCAGCTGTAGGGATATTTTTCCCTCAGTGACACATTGTGATTTGCTCATGCCCAGAAGTAAGGACCAGGTTTGCCACAGGTTTTCCTGGGGCAGAGGGGTGTAAACCAGGTGGGAGAAGCTAATGGCTTAAGGAAGATAAGGGAAAAGGCACATAGCAGGCCAGCAAGATGAGACCCTCAGGCTGTGTCTGCCTGGTTTGCAGGAAAGGTGGAGGCACCTTGAATTTGGGCTCTCTGAATGAGGAGGTAGAGCCTCTGGCTGTAGCCTGGAGGTATCCTGTGGAGGAAGAGCAAAGATTCCTACAGCCTGATCCTTCACTCCAGGCGCTTCCCAGCAGGGAGATCACACAGCTTCCTCCCCCAGGGCAGAGTGAAAGGCTCCAGTCATGCCAAGATGCCATAGAGGGCTTCACATGCCATGAATGTGTCCCGAGGTCTCAAGGAGGCTTTCACACTCCAACCACTCTCACCCTCCCCCCTGCCAGACACGGACCCCAATGCAGTCATACCCATAAGGGAGCAAGGTGAGGAGCACCAGTGAGCCCAGGCTCCCCCAGCACTTCTCCAGATCCTCACCCCAGAGCAGAACACTGCTAGAAAATCCCAGCTCAGTGCATGAAAACCAGGCAGCCACAGCCTGAGGGTCTCCTCTTGCTGGCCTGTTATGTGTCACTGAGGAGGAGCTCCCCACTCACCCCAGCACATCTCAGGAGAAATTCTACCATTACTGACTAATTAGTAGCAGAGATGGGGTTTACTCCAGTCAAACTGAGGAATCCCAGCAGAGAGGTTCCCAGTGCTGTAAGAGTAGGTCAGCTATACAGGAGACTATGCAAAATTTCTGGTTGGGAAAGGAAGGTTGAGAAGAAAGAAGATCACTTACTGCTGCATCAGAGCATAAAATGGGATCTTTCTTCTTCCTTTTTCTTGTGAAAAGTTTTAGATGCATTTATCTGTAGGAATATAATTCTGCTTGAATGCTTTCTGCTTTGTCTGTTTCCCAATCTAGGTAGAACAAATTAATTTTAGAAGTTCACAAAAGAACCTTTATCAGCTAAGACATCCTTAGTGTTCTGAGATAAGGATTTATTCCAGCAGTTTCAGAACTGTCTTGCTGCCCCACCCCAGCATGGAGGTTTCTGAACTCTAAGATTTGGTCATAAATTGTGCAAGTGCTCCCAGCATTTTTAATTAAGGTAAAATTTGCATTTTAATGAAGGGGGTGATGGAGCCTTCCAGCAACAGAAACAATTACATACCGACCTGATGAAATAGCAGCAGGATTGCTGCAGTGAGCATGTTTAGATTGGTTTTGATGGATTCAGCTGTGGTGTCCCAGCTCTGCCCACACTGAGCAAGCAGAGGTGCAGTACCCTGGAGCAAACACCAGGGAAAGCTCCTGAGGGTCCTGCTGATCTGGGCTGCTCACACCAGGTGTCAGCAGATTCACCCCTCTTGGGGTTTGCTCAAGGAGCAGAGAGGGGAGTGAAAAACGAACTGAGGTGCTTTCCTTCTTTGTTCCCAGCTCTGGGTTCTGGATGTTCTCAGGAAGGATACAGGGGTGACCTTTCCCTAACACTGGGAGCATGAGAGAAGATATTCTGCACTGTTTTGTGCTTTTCCAGATTTTCTGCCCTAAGCAGGGTCAAATGGCAATTTGGCTCAGTTTCTCAGTTCAATTCAGCATGAGATACAGAAATTTATTTTCACCACTTCTACAAACCCTTCATCCTGTAAAGAGATTTTCCCTTTTACCAAGTGATGATGATCTGCATAGCTGAATTTCAATTTTCAGGTCCTGCTTGAAAATCTCCATTGCTTGGCAGTGCACCAAGAGGACAATTGTTGGAGTGTTTTTTGTCTCGGGGAGCTTGTCTCAGCATGCATTCCTCAGTGCAGGGCCAAGGCACTAGAAAATGTTTTGCATCTAGGAATTATTTATAAAGCAAAGAGGAAGTTTAAGATGACAGGAAACATTAAGACTTTCCAGCCTGTTGAACAGAGGGGAACATAATATGGTTTCCTAGCAGGTCTTGCTGGTTCACAAGATATTTTATACATTTCCTCTCTCCGGATGCTATACAGTAAGTAACAAATGAGTGGCCTGGAAGTGTTTTATTTTGTTGGTTTTTTTTTTTTTTTCATTTACACAGGGATAAATAAAATCACAGTCAAGCTGAGAATTCATTTCAGATAATCTCAAAGTAAATTCAGTCTTATTTTTTTGACCATTATTCTCCCCAGCACACTGACCTCAACAAGAGCATGAGCTAAACTTACACCCAAGCCCTTGGGAACAAGAGAGCAGATGTGATGTCACAAGTGGATCAATATACCTGACTGCTTTTATCTTATTGTGAAGTTAAACACAGGGAACAGGATCTCCCCGAGTACTGATTCATCTCCTGACCACTGGCTACCAGAATAGAAGGGGACAGAACCAGCAAGGGCAGTGGAAGCATGATGTTTTATCTGCATATCAAAGCAAGAAAACTTTTTGGTAAATCTCCTAAAATGATATCAGAGTGAGGTTTATAGTGTGACTTCTGGAAGCAAGAGAATCAGGAAGATTTAGTTAACCAAAGTAATGGAGTTTGCTAGACCAACCTTTGAGAAGACCTTTAAGTCCTGGCCGTACTGCATTTGCTAAAAACTCAGCTCCTCTTAGTCTAAATAGCAGCTCTCCCCACCCTCATTTCTGTGGTCTTGACCTTGTGTGCAGCCTGTGTGGTTATGCTGGTATTGTCTGATTCATTCCTCTGTGCTTTCACTGCCTTTTCTGCTCACTCATCCCTTGTTTTTCTACTGCTTGGGTAGAGGTGCATGACTTTTTGTTGTTATTGTACTGTCAAATGCCATCTTGAGCAAACCTGCCTGCCACATATAATCTGTACCTCTCTAATCCCTCCTAAATGGGGATTTGCACAGCAAGTAAGAGCCTGCAAGGAAGGCAGCATGGGCACATGCAAACAGAAGAGCACCCCTGAACTGCTACCAGGTCATTACAGAAAGGGAGACAGCTGGTTTGGGGGTTTAGATTATACTTAAGTCTCTCGTTAGGTGCTCAAATGTCAATTCTTCATTCTGGGATATCTGTCTAGAGCACCCTTGGTCCGTACTTGGTGCTCACTTTTCTGTTCTTCTTGTTCTATCCATATTGGCAAAGTACGTTTTGCTACTTTATATCTGTCAAGTCTAACTCATTTCTCCACTCAGCAGTTCTCATTTTACATCTCCTCTTCCCTACCTCTGACACAGCTGTATCTATTTGTCATCTTTCATTTTCTTTTTTCCTATTGAACCTCATTAGCTGTCTGCTTACCCTAGCATTGCCCTTCCCTGTGTATTTTCTTCTTTAGAATACTATTTCTGGACAGTTGTATTAGCTGTGCCTTAAAGAAATCCATCTTTTCCACTCTCCAAGCTCTGAGCTCCTAGGATCAGGTGACTTTGTTGGTCACTTTAATTCTTCAAAATTCACCCCTTTGAGTACTGGCAGCCCTGGCAAAGGATATACTTATGTTTATTCTTCATGCAGCATAAATTAGACCCATTCACTGTCACATAAGATGAGGCCATTTCCTAAAGCTATTCTTTTCTCAGCCACAGCGTGACCAACACTAGATACTGAATATCAGAAGAGTCAATGTCTGCAGTCTGGTCATTAGTCAATTAAATCCATAACAGACACCAAGAAATACTGCAGCTTCCCTAATCCTAACGTAGTCCCTGTGATTGAAATTAAAAAAAAAAAAAAATGAGAAGGCAAAAATTCCTGCCCTCCTGAGAAGCAGCAGATGCTCTGAAGCATGAAAGTAAATTCTTCAGTCTAACTTGCAGATTTATAAATTTCAGTGAGTTTATTGTATTATTTGTTACTTGACCCTGTTACCCCTCATCGGCCTCAAATGCCAGGTGCCCCTAAAGTAGAGGAATTCTTCTAATCTCAAAACTAATTATGCTATGGGGTCCTTGAACTTATTCTCTCCTCATGGGCTGTAGAAAAAAAAAAGAAAACACAAGACAATTTATTACTGCACATTTCTTGGCATTAGGGGGTTCTTTGAAATCCTGTAGAGATTTTTTCAGTTTGGCAGTGTAGGGGAACTAATTTCTCACAATAGACAATAAGTGAATGTGAAAATAACTGATTTCTGCAAAGACCTGGTCATTGTTTTCCAGGTTTGTGCTTGAGGAATTGAAGAAACATTTAAGATGATGGACACTCACAAAATTATAATTAAAGGCTCCCTAAGAAAAACATGTATAAAGTATAATTTTAAAATTATCTGCTTTCCTGAAGAGTCAAGGGAGGGCAGTTTTTGTGAAATGTTATAAATATGTGTGCCTCTCACATATAAAACCCAGCCTTGAAAAAGACAGCCCATAATTGCCACTAGTGCAAAAGATAATGTGATCTATTTATCATGCATATAACATGTTTGTTTAGCTTAAAAAAAATGTGCTACATTTAGAGGAGCAACTCTACTCAGGGTCTGAAAGTTGGCTTTCAATCTTTAAACCCCCACCAACAATAAAACTTCTCAGGCATAAAGTCTTCTCTAATTTAATGTTCTATCACTCTATGCACACAGGCTTAGAATTCACCATTAGCCCTTATGAGAAGAATGAATATTTTTTAATCAAAAGTAAGGAAAAGTCACCATCCAATCTTGTTACCTGATGAAAAGGTGAAAACAGAAACATAAGACATTTTGTGAAACAGTATATTTGCCCCTTAATATGTAGTTTCAGACATTTTAGTGCATTCATCATAAGATACATGAGATAACATTGATTTGCTTGAATTTTATCTGTTTTTTCCAGTTGTAGACATATTTATCTTGCTGTCATATGTACCAATCCTTTTCCTTCCTGGTGGGACATAATGCTACAGAGAAATGTCCAGGTTCAAAACTTCTGACATTTCTGTGGGACTCTTACAACTGCCTTTTGACATTTCTGTCCCAAAAACTCATTAATGCAGAGCCTACAACTCAGCTTCTTCTCAGTAAATAATCCTTGGCTGGAAAGGACTGTTTTTCTCACTTGCATACAGGCCAGCCCAGCAGCCTGTGCAACCTCTCTGGACAACCTGCTCCAGGGCTCCACTGTCCTTAGGGGAGAAACCTCTTCTCCATGCGTTTGAACCTCTCAGGAATATTTTGTGACCACTGTCTCTCTTCTTGCTGCTGCACCCCCCACCAAAAAGAGGATAGCTCAGCCTCATCCAGCAGACACTGGCAGGTTGCCATCAGGCTTCCCAAAAAACGTGATTTTTTTCCCAGACTGAAAATCCCCACACCCTTTAGTGTCTCACAAGGCAAGCTCTCTGGCCGTGGACCCTCACTGATGGCACTGGGGACTTAGATGCAAAATGCTCTATGGCCATGTTCCTAAATAATCTTCCTGAAAGCTTCAAATCCCAAATTTTCTTAAAATGAAGAATTGTTTAAATACAGGACCCTGAAATATTTATTTTTTTTACTAAATCATATAATATTCAGGTTATGTGGCAGAGTATGCAAGCTATTTTTGTGGGTAGGTGTCAGTAATGGTTGAAAAGAAAAGCTGACATATCCCACTGCAAAATATGTTTGAGCAGGAAAAATTAGGTTTTCTAGGCTTATATGTATTCCTGAAAAACAAAAAATGTTTCCTTTAAAATTAAAAACTGGAATTAAAAGCAATTTCAAACAAATATTGTAAATCAAATTTGCAACTGCAAAAAGCAAGTCAGTTTTCAGTTATCATTAATGTAGGAGCATTTTTCCCCCACTAATAGGCAAACAACTTCCTTGGGGAAAACATTCTAACACACTTTTGTGAATAATATTCATGGCAAAAAGGTGGGGGTTATTTCTAGCTAGCTTGTACAGAAGACATGATCACTCCCACTGCATGTCATAAATTTGCACAGTGGAGCACTCTTGGCAGTCTTCTGATGGGACCATTTTTTAAACTATAATAAGTAGATCTCCTCAGCCTCTCCTCCAGTCTTGTCATAAATCTATCACACCAGCCCCTGGCTTTCCATTTCAGCCCACACACACCTGCCTCATCCCCTTATACTTTCTCTAACATGCTTTATTTGTGCATAGCAGCTTCTCTCTCGAGGATCTCACAGCTTGGGTGTGCAGCACCACCCCAGCCTGCCTCTCCGTACTGCTGTTCAGCTCAGCTTCACATGCAGCAGGGTAAGTGCCAATGAGGTTGTGCTGGCCAAAAGTTGTGAGAAGCAGCACAAATTGCAAAAAAAAAAAAAAAAGGTCTTCTTCAGATGAGGTCCCCATGGCAAGGAAGTTGTCCTGAAAGAAGGAGCAGAGGCTGTTAAAGAGCCTGGGGTTACTCAACCATGCCCATGACAGGAAAGCAAGACCAAGATCATAACCTTGTACAGATCTGGCAAGAGTTTCAGCACTTTCTTTCCATATTTGAACTGGAGGCTGCAACCCTTTCACTGCCATGCTCCTTTTGGATCAAAACAGAGCCCACCTCCAGTTCTTCCTCCAAATTCACCTTCCAAACTTCTTACAATATTATCTGTTCCTTTTTCAGAGTCTGGACACACATGCTGCAGGTACAATAAATCATATGGCTCTCATGCTGAGAGCTAATTATCAAATTCTCAAACTGAATTGAAAATTTTCAGGGTAGATTCATGGCCTTGTACCTATTTTAATCACCATGCCTTCGTTGGGGCATGACGAAAGTTCCTGCCATCAGAAGCCACATTCAGAAATGTTTCATTTTCTGAGGGTCCCTCTCACACCTCCAGCACGGCTGACACCACAGTCCTGTGTAAACTCCTGCCTCCCCAGCCTTGTCACCTCCCAGCCTTCCTGGCTCCCACAGCCACAGCCTTTGTGCTGTTCCATCGCAGAGCCCAGCTATGCCACAACTGCACCCTCAGCTCCCACAGATTTTCTGCAGTAGATTCAAGACCTGAAGAGTTGCAGTACCTACTGCCTCACCTTCCCATGCCCCAGCTTAGCCAATCATCTGCAGTGCCACATCTGCTGGGCCCCAGGAGCTGCAGCACTGCAGAGTCTCCAAACCATGTTCCACACGTGGCCAAGCCCTGCAGGCAGATCCATGAGGGCATTGTGATCTCTGTGCTCACAATCCCTGCGACAGCTGCAGCCCTTTGGCACAACCAAGCAGACACCATTATTCACCTGCACCCAGAAGCCAAAGGAACTTTGCAGGAAATGCATCCTCTCCCTGGGGACCATGCAGAAACTCATCTTCTCCCTGGGGACCATGCAGTGGAGGTTTCCAGTGAGGGCTTCAGGGTGAGAGCGAACAATATGCAGCAGACTCCTGCCTCTTGACTGCCTTTTCCCAGGCACATGACCCAACACCCTCAAGACTTTTTGTCAATGATCCCCGAGAAGGCAACTCAGCTGGTCATGAGCTCAGTGTACCGACCCTGTGGCAGAAAATGAACAAGAAACCCAACTCTTGACAAGCCCATGAGTTGACTCTGAGCCCTGTGTGGGATTCATTCCTCTAGACTGCAATGGTAGCATCTCCTCTGCCCTGAGCCAGGCTCCCACAGCATCACAGATGAATCACATCCTCAAACAGTCTCTCTCTGTTCACTTTACTGGGAATCCCAGACAGCTGGCTCTAACACAGGCTAAAGCTCTGCAGATGTCCATGCTCAGACATTTGGCTTCCCTGCTCTGGGCCAGCTGCTGGTGAGAAGCAAATTGCTGTTCCTTCCCACCCCTTCAGCATTTCTAGAGCTGCCTGAAGGAGAACACTGAAGCTTTTCTCCTGAAAGGGGGCATCCAGGACTGGGCTCCAGCTCTGTGCTAAGTACTCCACAGCTGCTTTTCCCTTGCTTCTTCTGCTTCTGAAGCACAGTGGGACAAGCAGCAGTGACAGTGCTCTGAATAAGAGGCTTCCTTCAGAGGTGGAGTCAATACCCTGTTCAGAAAAGTCAGAAGGATTTCTAAATTACCAAGTGCCTTTTTAGCACTCCATAGCCTTGGGACTGGGAGAGGAGATGAGGAAGATACTTTTGAGCCACTCTCCTCATTTTCCAGCTCCCTAGGTTGTTTGTGAGACCCAGCTGAATCCCAAGCTTCAGATTTTCACCAGGAAAAATTAGGATATTTTTAATACCAGCATTTTCCATGCAATTTGGTAAATACTTCACTTTTAAAATGAAGTTTGGGTCACCTGCTGCATCCTGCAGGTGGCCATAGCTCAGTACTTTGATTTCTGTGTGGTACCTTGTCAACAGCCACGGGGCTGGTCTCCCCTGATCCCTTCACATGCCAGCCCATTTGAATCCATGTCCTCTAGGAATGTGTTTCTCATATTGCAGTGCCTTGGCCTCTGAGCGTTTATTTGAACAGACAGCTACAGCTGGGGGTTTTTGTCTCTGCACAGACTTTGAACAGCTGCTTGCAGTTCCACCCAGCCCAGCTCCCACCCTCTGGTGGGAAGCACGTCAGGCTGAGAGGAACAAAATAGCAGCAATCCTCCGGGTGTCATGGATCTGCAGTGGGAGCAGGACACAGCAGAGCCAGGCTGAGCAAGGTCAGCAGAGAACCAGCTGATGAATTGTACAGGCCAAATTTGGAGCTCCCTGAATGTCATCAATGAAAAATGGGGGCTTTTTATAACACAAATGGAAGATGACCCTGGCTGGGGAAGGGCTGACGGCATGGGAAGCAGTTTTGTGCACCATGGCTGCTCCTCTTCTCTGTGTGTGTCAGGCCCAGGGGAGTGGGCCTGAGGTGGATGTGCTCTTATCCACTGAGGTGGATGTGCTCTTAGTACCCAGAAATGTTCATGACATTTGTGGATGGGCATTGAGCACAGATGATGGCATCAGTATAAGAAATTTTTACTGCTTAGAACTAAAGAGCCCCAGGAGACTCTGCAAATACAAACTGTGCTCTTCCAAGGATGTGGCTTATTACTACTGGCTTAACCCCAGTGGTTGAGCTGCCAGTAAACAGTCCTGCTCTTCCACTGTCCCATCCCTGCAGTCTTCTCCCTCCTCATCAGTTTTGCTGAGTGACACTGGAAGTTTTGTGGAATGGCTTTTCTGATTGGGCTGGAAAATAGGTTTAGTACAGGTTTTAGGGGTTTTTGGCTGGACTGATTTTCAAGACTCATCACTGACCTGACCTAATATACTGAGCAGGCACAAGGGCACTGAGCTGATCCAAGAAACGGAGTTTAAAACACATGAAAAGAGAAGGTGTGTGTGCAAACAAGGTCAAGGAGCAGACAAGATTTCATGGTTACAACCTGGCACAGCTGCATTTTCCATGCAGTGCCTCACAGTGTGCCAATTTGCTGATGGTGCTGCTGCAGCAGAGGTTCACGACTCTGCAGGAGAAGACTTTCTCTCAGAAAATTATCTTGCAGGTAAGCCTGAGCCTGGACTTTTTTCTCTCTCTGGAGAAATGTAAAATCTGAATTGCTCTGAAGGGGGTGAGAAGATCACCTAGGTTTCTTGCAAACATGATCCCAGACACACCAAGATTTTTCCCCTCTGTCCAAAAACCAGTAGAAGAAATTCAAAATGTCTCTGTGGTTAAGCAGAAGGCTGCACTAACACATCTTCAGAGTAAGCTGTTGTTCAGATGCTCTCCTTATCATGGAAAAAATCAACAATGGTTTTCTCTCCATTCTCACCTGCCCAACAGGTCTTCAAGGAGACACACACCCAGGATCAAAATTTTGGGTTGCAAAGAGCATGGTGATTTGAATAATCCTGAAATTTCATGTCTTCACAAAAGTAATCTTCTCTCAAAACTATTGCTTTGTTAGGATGTAATTTTTAAATTTTAAACTGTCATATCAAACACTAGAGTGAAAAACAAATCAAAAATCACACTTAAAAAAAAAGTTTTATTTTGAAATTATGTTGAAGCCAGACACATCTACACAGTGTGAATCTTCTCTTTTGAAGTAAAATTTCAGGCTAAATCAACATGGTTTTACAATGTATTTTCACAGCAAGTGACCCTTTACACATTATTTCTCAGCAAGTTACAGACCAAAACTCAGGAATGTGGGAAATCCAGATCAGGAGCAAGCTGAGAGTGTGCCTACTTGGGTTCTTTGTTAATTAAGATGGATTAAGTCTTTGCTGTGGACTGGAGATTTCTCAAAGGCGGGGCAGCAAGGTGTTGTCTCTGGTGAGATTAAGAAATCTCTATTTTTATTTCCACTGCTAATACCCCAGACAATATAAATGTGCAGAATGTGATCTAGTAAAAGCTTTCAGTCTCAGCTGAGGCTTTGCATTCCAGCTGTCAGCTTTTCACTTGTTTACCTTGGAGCCTGGCTTCAAGGGATACGATAGAAGAGATAATTGGAGTGGAGTCACTGCCAGCAAGAGAAAAAAAATGTTTCAATAAAAAGTATTTTATTCTGCTATGGATACTTATATGAACAAATGGCACCCTTGGGTACAAACCAGAAATAATCTTAAGCATTTCTCTCCCTCCCTCTCTCCCCATACCTCCCCTGCAGCAGGTTTCACACCACACACAACATTGCTGCTCGCAGATTTCTCTCGGTGTTTCACTGCAATGGGCCCCAGGAGCTTTCAGAGCCACGATTGCTGTGCTGTTCCAGAGGCACTGTGGAATAGGGAGTTCAGGAGCTGAAACTGAGCAGGGATTGAGGATGTTCCTCTCACAGGTACCTGCCTCCCCTCCTTGTTTTCCCTGGTCACTGCCATTGCATCCTTGTCCTGGGAAAAGGCTGAGCCCTAGGGCTGCCCTGTCTTGCTGATGCACCTGACACCAGCCCCCAGCCCTTACCCACCCCCTGGATCTGGAGGTTTGCTTCTGTGATTTGTCCAGTTCAGACATAAGAATAAACCCTGAAACTCTAACAGGACCTCACACTTTGAACCATGCTTCCCTCCCTGTAGTAACCCAAATCTGGCTTTCACAAGAGACAAAAGGTTTTCAGGTTGTCCAGGCCCAACCTTTGAACACATGTTCAAAATCAAGTAACCTTCTTATTTATTAATAGCACCTCTCTAAACAAAACCTTCTGGAGGAAGTACTGTGTTTATGTGCTGACCCTGTTGTCAGAAAGTCAGAAACCCAAAGTCTGACTTCAACAGCAGAAACTCACAGGAAAAATATCTCAAAGCTATGTATGGCTCATACTGAATTTTGCTAGTCAGCCCTGCCTCCCTGTGTCCCCTTGGCAGCTGAGTCTGTAATTTGGATAAACTACTTCAACTGGTCCTTCAAATCAACTAACTAGCTCTCTAGCAAGTCATTAAATTAGCATGGCAGATGAGAAATCCCTGTCACTGCACATTTTCATTATCGCTTCCTAAGGGAATTTGAACTCCAGTGAAGATGTGGCCAGTTAAATCAGCAACTGAAAGCCCGTGTGAGCATCTTGTGTATCACAGCCATGATGGGAACTGGGATGCTGAGAGTGGTGAGCAGCACCCCCAGACAAGCCGGTTCTGTCATCTCTAGCTGGGAGTTGCTGCATCTGTGCCAGACGAGCTACTGGAGTGTGGCTCCGTGCCCAGCCCTGGACTGCAGGATGAAGGATGTCCCTGGGGCTAAAGCTGTGCACATGGTAGGACCAGCTCCTGACCTGGGGAGGGACACTGCACAATCTTCCCACACTGCAACAGCAACTTGGAGCTGGTAGTGGCTCTCCTGCACCTGCAGGGGGTGATGGGTCAGACAGCTGTGGCCAAAAAGGTGATTAGTTTTCAGTGTGCTCGGCTCCCTCACCTCGCTCCCTGCAGGAGCACCTAGGCCGAAACAGGCAGTCCTAATTTAGAAAGGTATAAGATGCTGTGGCCTTTGCCATCATGATTGCTATGGTGTGATTTGAGAGTCTGATCTGTCCTCCCTGGTTAAGTCCTGCATGGGCCAAGAAGTCTACCCTTGATGACTTAGTAGGAAGCCAGAACCCACAACTTCTCCCAGAACCATCATCTTCATTTTTTTGCTTTCTTGTTCTAAAGCACTGCACTTAACTTTGCAAAGGCAATGTTAAACCCTTTAGGTTTCTCATTTGAACATGACTCTGCATGTCAGTGTCTCCACTGATAAATTAATGTACAAATTTCCAGTTCTTTTACACATATCCTTCTTACCTTGTCCTAACAGGAGTGATTAATGACACCAATATGATCATGCCCTTCTTAAGTGATAAATTACTTTTACATCAAGTATGCAAAGATCTGGGGAATGCACAGGCCAGTGTCCTACTGCACAGTGCAAAATAATGACAAAAATAAACTAAGGCTCCTCTTTTTCACTAACTATCCAAGTCAACAGTTTCCTTAATTAGACTGTTTGGTTTGATGTTTGTTTCTTAGCAGAAGGAAGTTAAAAAATTGAAGCCCCTGAACACCAATGGTGAATATAAATTTTGTTTTTCTTAATGTTGCTGTTATTTTCCGGCCACATTTTTTACTGCTGAACACTTCCTGTGCAGGATTTCCACCAGACTTCTTACGTGTACTTGCCCAATGTGCAGCTATATTCATCCTTCACTGAAGACAGATACTCTCACACAGAGACAATCTGGTTTTTTAAATGCATATGGTGCTGTAGCAAAAGCACATCTGGATGATCTTGAGGGAGCTATTCATCAAAGGCCTAAATATTTCAGAAATATTGTAAATTCCTTTTTATTTCAGATTTTAATATTCAATGGGCAGGGTCTGCTGCCAGTGACGTGCATAAATGCTGAATTGACCCCTCAGTGCTTCTTTGATTTCACTGATTCACTGGAACATGGTGTTTTTACACAGTGAAAAAGAGCGTCAAAGCACTTTGATTTATGCCAGATTTTTACTGCTCTCATTAGTGCCATGCTGTGGCTTACCCTCTGGAATGACTGGGAGCTGATGGTGCTATGGGCTCCTTTGGAAGGAATTTAATGTCTCACCATGAGTTCCCCAGGCCTGGGAAGGGGCAGTTTGCTTTCTTAAATCCCAGCCCAAACTCTCAGAACTACCACAGAGTCTCCTCTTTGCTCTTTTTGGGCCATGATTTGGGATATGAGGCTTGGAAGAATGCAACGTTCCTCAAAATTCCTTCAGAGTCAAGCCCGGTGTGAGGCACTCCCAGAAAGCATTTCAAATTAGTAAAATGTGAGATTTAAGTGTGTCAAAGTAGACTTTCTCCAGGAACTACAACAAAAAAATAGCTCCCACAGCTGGCCAGCAGGAAAGGCACGAAAACACAGAGTCCCTGGTGACACCTGAAGGGACTTGCCAGGGCGCTGCCTGCACCAAGCTGGTTGCTGAGGTACTAAGAGCCTCTCAGCTCACTGCTACTCAGAAAGCTGAAATGGGAAACCCCAAACAAGCACAAAGCAGAAAAGCAGTGAAGAAGAAAGCTCATTCCTATTTATCCAGAGACAGTTGTTGGTGAGCCCAAAGGGACAAAAGAAATGCCACCGAGTTTGGGATCCCAATTTGTCAACTCAGATTATCTGTGCATAAATCCCATGAAGCAGCAGGCATTCCTGCATGGTGTTGGGGGGCTGCTTGGCCTGCTCAGCCACCAAAGTGCCTGCCAGGGTTTCTGAACACATTTTCCTTCAGCAAAATGGCTCATCCCAAGGCTGAGCCCAAAGCTTGGCATGGTGCTGTGCCAGTCAGGTGCCCTGACCCCCCATGGGGGGGGGGGTAACAAAAGCCACCCACTCTTGGGGGAGGAAGATGAAACCACAAGTTCAGAAAGATGTAAGGGCTTGAGTAGGGAGGGTCAAGCCTTTTTAAGTGATCAGATTAGAAGCAATATTAATAAAAGGCCACATACTGGTAGATTTAAAGCCACTGTGTAAAGGCTTGTCAATTTGAATGGGTGCAAGGGAGAACTCTGCAACAGCAGGGTTTGAGGGGACACTCCAGGCTTAGACCCTGACACTAAAGGCTTTCAGGTCTTCTTTAGGCAAAGACAGGAGGCTGGACCATGTTCTCTCCATGGGTCCTTTCCAGTCTGAATTATTCCCTGGGTCTGTGAACATGTTCTAAATGTGCAGAAGAACGTCTTAAAGTTTCTAAAGATTCTTGAGATGGTAACTGATAACTTCTGATGGGTTAAGAAACACATGTTTACTGTGTCTTCTGGTGAGTGTCCTTTGCTGAGACTGCAAATATCTCAGTTCAGTTGCTGGCACTGCCTCAGACTTTCTGGGTGATCCTGAAAATAAAAACAGTTGGACTAAGTGTCCCAGAAACACAGCATCCTTTCTTTGCCAGGAGCCAAAGCAGGTGCTGGGTAAACTACTGAACCACTAATCTCTATGCTGCACTTTTAGTGCCCAAATGTTCAGGGATGAGAGCAACCCTCTCTTCCTTCTGCTCTTTTCCTGTCTCTGGAGCAGAGCCCTGTTTTGTGTCTGTTTTTAAGTGATCCAGAACAAGAAGACCCAAGTCTCACCAAGCCCTTGTTGCAGTCAGCTGCAAACTCCTCTCTCCTCTGATTGCCCACAGGCACAGCACCATGAAAACATTGCCTTCTGTCACTTAATCTGTCACTGAAGAGCAAACCCTTGAGGATAAATTCAAAGACTGCTTGCTCTTTTTTTTTTTTTTTTTTTTTTTTTATGCAATTCAGAAACACGTTTCCACTTCTTTTAGGTTTTGAAGATGGTTTTACAAAGAGAGCTAGCACGTAAGTCAGACAGCAGTTTCCTCTTTGCAGGTGCATGATGTCGATCACACCCTCCTGCCTGAGCTTTGTCTTCCTGCCTGGTCTACCCATAGTGTGGGATGTACTGAGGATGGGAAAAGGATGGGACACAAGATAATAAATCCTCTGGCACAACTCAACTGCCCTCACTCAGCGCAGAGTGCCTGTGCCAGGCAAAGTGCAAAACTCTTCTTCCACCAGAGCCTGCAGAGACAGGGGTTAGTTTGTTGTGATTTAGAAACCCAAAGGTTTGTGCCAAGCTCTAAACCCAGCACTTGTGTTGTCACTGATACCATTGCAGAAGGGAGCCAGAGGCATCAAGCAGTAAATCCAAGAGTATTAAAACCATCTGCTGCCCAGGCCTGCCAACCCACATCTCCCTGCAGAGTCTTTTGAGGCAAGCAGTTTCAATATCCAAGTTAAATTTCCTTGAAAGCCACCTAAACCCAGCCAGCAATGCTGTCCCTCTTGCACACAGCAGGAGATAAAATCCAATCGGAGAAACAATTTTACTAGAAATTCTAGATCTTTCTAGGACACTGCTAGAAAATCTTGAGTTGGAAGGGACTTCAAAGATCATTTTGCTCCAAACCCCTTACCAGGAGCAGGGACATCACCCACTAGATCAGGTTGCTCAGGGTCTCATCTAACCTGGCCCTCAAAGATCTTTGCAGAGGGGTCAGATTCATGTTCATGATCAGTGAATGAAGACATAGGTATATATGCACATCTTTTGGCTGGACTGGAGTTCTCACACTGGTTGAACACCTGTCCTAAGGAGTCTCCCATGTAAACAGGCATCCATGTGAGTCTAATTTTCACAGCCCTGTGAATAATGCTCAGGATTCAGCATCTGGGATTCCAAAAGTGGACAAAATGTGACCAGAGACAGTGATAACATAGTTCCTTACAAAGGGATGGGAAAGAGGTCTGATTTATCATTTATAATCTAGAGGCAAACACCATCAAGGGGGCAAGAAGATAATTTTTCAGTGCATTGCATAAAGCTGAAAGAAGTGTCCTCTCATTCTCTTTAAATTCCTTTGGGCTGAAAGTGCTCCCATCTCAGCAGCAGTTTTCTCCAGAAGCCAGCTAGTGCTCTCGGTGCCTTTTGCCAATAGCAGCTATAATTGCATTAAAAGGATGATTTGCAGAAGCAGAAGGAGGAGAACATGTGCAGAGCAATGTTACGCAACATTGTAAGGAGTCTGCACACTTCTGTTGTTCCAGCAAACCACTGACAATGACAAGCACATAATCCTATTTTCTCTCTGTATTTTGGAGATAAGACAATTTTGAATTCTTTTGTGGGATTATCTGATAGATGCAGAACTTTGACTCATTGCAGCCATTCAAGGGAAGCTCGATGACCCCAAAACAATTCTCTGCTATGAATGGCCATTGTGATCACATAAAAACAATGGCACGAGATGTCACATATCCTTTCCTGAGATTCAGAGAGGGATGCTCAAATACAAGAACTCAAAAATGAAACAACATTTCTATGAAGTGGAAGCGACTGCAGTGTCTGCTCCCACTTCTTTTGGTGTTTGTGTAAGTACATTTACAATTACCAAATGCTGTCCTTTCTCCCCAAGCCTGACCTGTAATTTAAATCTGAGTGCAATTTGTAGGCTTAATAGGGCATCCAGCAGCAATAATGACAATAATTACAAATGTGTTTGGTGTTCAGAACTAAAGAAAAATACACTAAAGATGAAAAATGCAATCACCCAAGAATTATTTGAAACAACACAGGCAGAAATGGGCAAGTTTGCATGGCTATAAATATCAGCAGCACAGAGCTTACATTATTTAGGGCACGTGTGTGATGAGTGCTCTTCTGAAAGACTCTGGGCAGCGATAAAACTTGAGAGCACAAGCGACCTGGGAAATATCAAAATATTATAATCTGCTTTGGAGACACGCTGCTTTTCTTTATGGCTTGCAAAAATATACTCGAGATTCCAGCTGCACTTTGCTGCAGGAGTGCCTGTTTATGGCAAACGGAGAGTGCACGGGGAAAGTACTGCTGAAGAAGTTGGCAATGGATCAGCAAGAGCAACTTGGTAGCAAGATACTTTAATGGCACTGTATATCCTGTCCTGAGAGTCATGGTGAAACCTCTCAGGGAACAGTTTGTAACAACCACCTTCCAGTCATCCCACATGTATCATCAGGATCCAAAACACATGCAGTGTGGACACAAGACAAACTGGTAGGGATCTTGGTTGTCACAAGTTGTTCCTTGGGTCCTTAGTAGAAATTCTGCTTGAATTTGGCAATGTCTTGAACACAAACTGTTCCCAATAAGCCATCAGGAGACCTGAAGTACTCCATTTTTTTCATCTGCCCTCCAAAGAGTAGGAGGACAAACTGAATATCTCTAAACAACAGAGTACTGAAGCTCATCTCCATATTTTATTATTTTTCATTTTTCCATTAACCATTTCTCCAAGTAGCTCCTCTCAGACACTAATAAACTTGAACCATAATAAAACTGGGAGGTTTCCCATTTCTTCAACCTGTAAAATGAAGTATGAGAAGGTAGAAATTCTCTGATACTTTTATTTAACCCCAAGCTGCTCCTTTCTCCAGTTATCACACCATATAAGTTCAAGCTGTGCACCCAAGAGGTGTCTGACTCCAGGCACTTGGTCTCAGCACATGCAGTACCACAAGGAACAAGCAGTGTTGTGGGACTTTTGCAGTTCTTTCCTTCTGGAATTTCTCACTTATTGTTCCTCCTTCAGTCTCTCAGGAGGAGGAGGTGGTGCACTGTTTCTGGTGTCAGCTGTGCCACCACCCCCAAGCTCTCGTGTATCTGCTGACTGGGGAAACAAGGTCCTAAGATGAAAACGTGACAGATGGTGTTGGAGGATGATGAAATTAAACCACAACCTTGCTCTGCAGAACCAGGCAGAAATCTAATATGTCTTTGCTCCTTGGAAAAGTCAAAATTAAATGTTTTCAACCTCAAACAGCACGCTGGTACTTCTCCAATGCTGTTATCAGTTTAGGCATTGAGGTCAGAGGTAAGAGAAGTGTTTCTTGTGACATGCAACCATTTCACACAGTTGAGAGTGGGAACACAAAGTGCCACTGAAACAGCAGTCATCTCATGACCCTGCTCTGAGCACTGATGCTGGAAGAGCTCTATCCAAGTTCACAGGGCAGCTGCTGCAGAGCCAAGGCTCCAGGTATGGGTTAGATGGAAAAGACATGGGACCCACCCAGATTATCCTCTGCAGTCCCCTAATGACTACTTGGAAGGTTGGATCAGCTGACTGCACAGGCAGCAAGCCTGGAGGAATGTCCCCTGCTTGTACACACCAGGTGGGTTAGCTATTCCCAGCCCACAGGAGGGTCTCAGGCCATCCCTTGTGTCCCTGAGAAGTTTGGATGCCAATGGGCTGGGCAGCCCCTGTGTGCAGAAGTGGCCCTAGAGCCTGATGGTGTCCCAGCTGCTCTCCTTAAAAGTGGCATTAGGCTCAATTTAGTTGCCTAACCAGCAGTGCCCAGTGCTATCAGGGCACCCTTTGGCCTTTGCTTCCTAACTGCTGCAAACTGTGCCCATCTCGTAACCATGGCAGACATTTGGCTCTCTAAGGGCATCCCACATGGCACAGAGTGTCATGATATTTCTGCTCAGAAACCAGGCTGACAATACTCAAATCCTCACTTCTTAAAAAATATTGGCATCCACAACACAAGCTCAAACTTAAAAGATACAATGCCTGTCAGTTTGTGTTTCTGTATGCAGGAAGAAGTGCATGAGGATGAAGATATAAATACATGCCCAAGCTTATGCAAACTTTCAACCAGGAGAGCAGCAGCTCTTGTCAGTAGTTTCTGAATCTCATTTTCTAAATATACCGTGCCCGATTCAAGGGAGGAACATGGTTTGGCACCTCCCAAGGGGAAACACAGATGTTTGGCTTCCAATCCCTGGAATTTCTTGAACTTCTGTGGACAAAAGGGGAAAGGTCAGAGGTTGAGCAGCACTATTTATTTGGACTCATTTTCTACCAATTGTTCAAAACCATGCATAGGTAGGGCATTTCAAGACCCATGGGGTCTGCCTGCACAGCATGGCAAATTCCAGTCATTCCTCGGGGCTGATGGGGGCTATTCAAGCCCCACTGAGGTAAAGTGGATCCACCAGTCCTCAGTCTGCCGAGGAAGGACCAGTTCCAGACAGACCACTCTGTCCCCTGACAGACCATCCCATCCCCACAGCACCAGTCCTATGCTCTGTGGGGAAGAAATCCTGGGCCTCAGGAGGTGTCTCACCTGCCAGGAAGCTGGGTGCCCCACAGAGACAGCCCCAGGGAGGATATCCAAAAGATTTCTTCCTTTTCAAGCAGGACCACGAGAGAGAGGAAAGAGGAGACACTTGCTGGACTTCAAATATTCCTTTTTATCATGCACTTAGACTTCAGTTTACTTAAATTAAAGGGGGTGGTGAGGGCACTGGAAAAGGTTGCCCAGAGAAGGTGTGAATGCCCCATCCCTGGAAGTGGTCAAAGCAAGGCTGGATGTGGCCCTGAGCAATCACATCTGGTGGAAGATATCCACGCTCATGGAAGGGGGATTGGAACTAGGTCATCTTAAAAGTACCTTCCAACCCAAACCATCCTGTGGTTCTGTAAATTTCAGAATAAAAAGTCTGCAGCACATCCACAAAGTAAAAGGTAGGTTTTAGAACTAGGTCCTCAGGTTTCAGGCAAGAACCCCTGCAGCCTTAACAAATAAGCTAGGATCAGCACTGTCCCTTCATGTGTCACTCTCCTAAGAGCAGGTGGCTGCTCCCATGAGGATGGGGATTGCCCCATAGCCCTTTTCCCCAGCCCAAGCAGTCACACACATGGCTATCAGAGAGCATCCCAGGCCTGGCCACTCACTGGGATGGACACCCAGAAGCTGCTGTTCTCTGATTTGTCCCAACCCACACAGAGGAGAAGCCTCCAGCTGCACCAAGTTCTTTCTGTGTCACCAGAGGATCTACACTCACCGTGGGTGGTGAGCATGGGGCGGTTTCATCATAAAAGAAAAAAAAAAGAAAAGATAAAAAAGCCTAGAATGTTCTCCAGCTGCTTTTTCTGTAAATATGTTCTGTACTAAAAACAAAACACTGCAGGAACAACTGCAATGGTTCCCTAAACTGCAGGTCAGGGTGGCATGATTGCTGTCCCTGACATTACTGCTGCTCAAATAATGGGAAAATACATCACAGATGCTGGCTCTTCTCTCCATTCTGCTCCCAGGTCACCTGCAAGGGCCACACTTGACCAGTATTTGTCACATGAAAATGTCCCCATTTGGGAGGAAATTCCTCCCACAGAAGTGGTATTCATTCTGTGCTACTTTCAGGTATTTCTGTGGTGGAAAGAGAGAGAGATCTGGAACATCTGCATCCTCCAGTCTGTCCTGCTCACCCACAGGCTTTTGAGACCAGAGGGGTTCATGCATCAGCTGCAGCCTGTTCTTATGCTGGCTCTGAATCACCATCTGGCACTGGGTGGTTTCCAGCACCTGGGAAACATGAATATGGATCAATGCAGTCTTTCTTCCTCTCCTTCCCCCTGTCCCTGCCTTGGGCATGCTCTGTGCTTACATCTGCAGCTCCAAGGGCTGCAAATACCAATAAAGATCTAAGCAAATGAAAGCTTCAGCTTGCATTCCAATTTAATGCAAACAAGATGTTTTCAGAAACAGCCCTATTTCATTCACTTATATGTTCTCTGCTGATTTAACTTCTCACAGAAGTTTTTTGGGCTGATATAAAGTGGAACATTCCATTCTGGTATCTCCTCCCTCTTTCTCCCCAGCCCCCAAGATGGTCTCAAATGCACTCTCACGCACCTTCCTTCTACAACAGATAGAAAATCTGTTTAGAAGTAGCAGCAAGAGACAACTTTCTCTGTGGTCATTCCTGCCATACCTGCTCCAGGTCAGCACCACCAGGGCAAGCCAATCTACCTAACCTGGGCTTCTACAGCAGGTATTGAAGTGATCTCAGGGCATGCTGCAATCCAAACAGGTCTTCATGTGAGAGTTACAGCAGTGCTTCATCTTAACCACTGAATTAACATTTTGAAATTTAGATGTACCCAGGTCTCTATTTTTTCCTGTATTTCTACAGTACCTAGCACAGCAGCATTCTGGTTCATCCATGATGTTCCCAGTCATGGTCCCAAAACAAACAAGAAATTGCAAATCAGCAATCTGAATCACCCACTAAAATGAAGAGGAGTGTGTCTTTACTACCATTGGAGCAGAAGCATTCTCTGTATCATTTCCAGATCAAGAAGGAGACTCCAGGAGGTCCAAATACTTTGGCTACCAGATCTCAGCTGGCTGAGTGTAGGGGCACAGTACAGCTGGGTTAATATTCACCATTCATGGAAAGTTTAGTCACACAGTGCTGTTCATGACCCCCTCCCACGTTAGCAGCAGCCCTGTGAGGGTGTAGCTGGCACAACATCAGTCAGCAGAAGCCTGCACCAAGCAGTGCTGGTGAAGCTCCCTGCAAACAGCAGGGAAAGGCTGTGAACAATCCTTTGAGGTCATGCTGCACATGAGACCCATGTGGAAATAAATAACCAACCATTTGCACCTCCAGTTTGTCTTCACTTAAACTATACATCCCTCTTTACCACTGTACAAATTAATTTGGACCCTGACTCGATGAAACATTCAAACACGTGTCGTTCTGCTTTGCAGCCTTCAAAATTGGAGCCAGAATTTTCTCACACATTCTCATGTAAACAAAGCAATGCTTTTTGTAAATATCTATCTTGTTTACACTCTTTTCTGTAGGAAAGACAATTGATGGACACTTTCTAAGACCAGTGGAATTGAAGAGGCTGAACTTCAGTCTTCCAATGTGGTCTCTTCTCTAGAAATCTATATAAGCTGAAAGAAAAATTAAACTTCCTCTTTT
>VZUA01023222.1:0-14599 GCA_013401035.1 Horornis vulcanius | reverse complement strand
AAAAATGAAGAGAGAAACGATTTATTGAGGTGACAGGGACCATTTCTTTCCCCCCTTTAACTTCCTGATACCAGGACTGAATTCATAACCAAGGAGGTTATGAATATCTGAGATGCTCCTGGACCTCCCCAGCTGTGGGGTCTCTCTGGCCATGAAGTCATAAAATGCACTAAACAATGAACTAAAGTTTAAGTTAATGAGAGAGGAAAAATGAAGTTTTGGGAAAAGTAACAATCCCTTCCACTATTCTTTGGAAGAGCTACTGTCCTGAGGAAGCAGCAGCAGGTGTGACCTTAACAATAGACCCAAATTTGGACAACACCAGGAAATATGAGTTTTTGTGAGAGACACATCCCCAAGGTGAGTCTATTTGGAAGCCCTCTGCTTTTCCCTGGCTGGGTCTCAGTGAGGAACACAGGATCTACAGCCTCCTCTCCAACCATGGCTATTATCCCAGGCTGACCCTCACCTCACCATGGCTTGTTCATGGACCTGCCTGGACGCTGGGAATGTGCCTGGAGATCTGCCTGGTGGCCATCATTTTATCTGCATGCAGGGTCTGTGTGGTGCTTCAGACTGCTGGAAGTTGTCACGAGTTAGAAAAGAGACAAAAATTATAAATATCTCATTCATCTGATATTAGGTAAGTCACACACACAATAAAGGAAGCAGAAGCTGAATTTTATGTGAAAGCAGGAAAGTATATTTATCTGGAATAAGTTTTTTTTTTGTTGTTTAAATGAGGGAAAAAGTCAAGATGGATGTGTGTTATGTTCCCAAACTGCCCCTGAAGAGGCATGAACTTTACAGATTCATAGGCCTATCTGGAAATATTCAGCAGCATTCATTTAGGTCATTATCAGACCTAAATCAGTATAGATTTCTAATTACTTTTACAAATAATGAAGTATCTAGAACATAATTTCCTGGCATTTTCAATTGCATTTTTTCCTCTATACTGCAGCTATAAAGTGATCACTGATGCCTAAGAAGCACCAATGGAAATAGAGACATCAGATATTAGGAAGTCTCTAATTTATACACTATATCTAAAAAAGAATACTTTTCTTCAGTTAAGCAGTTAGTTGCTGTTGTAGTCTGGGTCTCCAGGTCTTCCTTCCTGTTCCAATATAAAATCTTCGTCAAGAAGAGTTTTCCATCTAGGAGATCCTGTCTGCACCATCTTTCTCAATACACTTGCAATTATTTTGTCTCCAAGTGAACTCATTTGCATTTTATTATACATTCTAATTCCACAACATATTTCAGAAAAATTAAACACCAAAGAGATACTCCAGAGTGCATTTCAGCTGACTTTTCCTTAAAGTAGTAGTTATTAATGATAAAAGTTTCTTCTTTCTTGTATTATCGTACACTAAAATTATCTGCAATAAGCAACCATTTGAGGTGTAGAATGCTGCTAATCAGACTGAATTTACAGCACCAAATTATTTAGTTGGATAGTCAGGGAAGGCTGGGCCACCCACAGACAGCTGGGTTGATGCTGGTTACAGACCTGCTCCCCAGCACTCTGAGCCAGCAGTGGAGCAGTAGTGGAGCTAAGGAACATTTCAGAATCCCCATTTCTTCTTTTCTCTTTCTTAATCTGAACTTTCAGACCACCACTGTCATGTTTTAGACAAATGACAAGGCTATCTCCAGGTCCCTGTGAGGAGACCAGCAACCCTGGAGTTATGCAAGTGCATTAATTCTGCAGAGTCTGCAGAGGATGAGGAGGAACAAGGGGCAGAGTACCTCTGGTGTAGAACAGAGGACACTGGTTCATAACTTACTCTCCCATGAAAGGTGTGATCTTCAGCTGTGGATCCTGAGAAGTGCAATAGACTCAATGTTAGGAAGCATTTCTGCACTGAGAGGGTGGTTGAACAGTGGAGCTGCTAAAGACACGCTCAGCTCCCCCAGCCTGTCAGTGTTTAAGAGGCATTTGGACAATGCCTTTAACAATTTCCTTCAAACTGGTGAGCCCTGAAAGGGTCAGGCAACAATGCTTTAAGTTTCAGCTTTCATATTTTCCCGATTCTGTACTGCATTAGTGTATAACTCTGAACTTCATGTAAAGGGTTAGCAAGTTCTCTTTGCAGTTAAGTTCCTTTTCCAGCTGAAAACACCTGAGAACCAAGGATATCATTGCAGCTTCAGGCCCAAAAAGTACAAACAACAGCAAATTGAGGAGAGCAATCTGTGAGGATGGGACTTCATAACCTCAGACTGTAATGGGACAATTAACCCCAATATGCAATTAACCCAAAACTTATAAAAGTGTGAAAACGTGTGACCCATCATCCACCTTGGGTGTAGCCTCAGCCAGGCTCTTGTACTGCCCGAGGTGTATCCTTTGAAGGCCTTTTTAATAAATACCTCCTTTATCCCTTTAACACTGCCTAGCCCCTGTTCCAGGCAGCCTCTCAGGGCATCAGCAGTTGGAGTGGATGATCTGTAGGTCCCATGTCCTTGGTGCTGGCCTTGGCAGCAGCACACTGGCAGAACACAGCCCGTTTTGTTCTCACCCAGCCTGTTCCTTACAGGACTGCCTGGGAATGGGACTCCTCCTGCTTCTGAAGTGTCCTGAGATCCACACTCTGCTGCTTGGCCTTTTCACAGCAGCAATTCCCAACACACACCAGCAATTCTGGGGCCATAACATTTGCTGGGATTTTATCTGATTCGTGTGAAAAATGCTGGTTTTTTAAAAAAAGAAAAATGAGCTAACAAATCAGTTTTAACACACACATGACCAAGCAGTGCAAACTGGAGCAGAGTAGCTTGTCAGTGCTGGGGTTTTCAGTCCAAATCCCAGTGCTGGCAGAGGTAGGAAAGGCTCTTCAGAGACACCACTTGCCTTTCAAGTTGTTGGTGTTTCTCAGCTGCAATCTGCTTTTGCAAAGCAGCTTCCTCACAGCAACAATCAAATTTGTTGCCTGAGGAGGGACAGAAGCAATTCCCACTCCCCATTTTCCTAAAGAGTAATCTTTTTTTTTTTCTTTTTTAGACACGTTTATGGCGCCTCTTTCCATGGTGAGAAATGTGCAGAGTAAGAACAGCACAAAGCTGTTTATGGTGCCTTGGCTGAGCTCTCAGAGGAAGGCAGCAGCATGTTCCTCTGTCTCCATCCCACAAGGAAAACCAGCTCCTGTGTCCCCTCTGGGAAAAGAGTGACCACAGAGGTGCACAACGTGTGTGTGTGTGTGTGTGTGTGTGACAAAATCGGGGCCAGGGAGGCTGTTCCCACATCTACAGGTGTGCCAGGCAGCTTTGCCTCCTGCTCTGCATTCTCCAGGGAAACCCTGGGATAGAGCAGCTCCTGCTGCAGCAGCAGGAAGGCAGAAGCAAGGCTGGTTCAGCTGGAAAGAGCCTCGTGGCCTGGGGTTGTGGCCCTATGTGTGTATTGCCTGGCTCCAAGGGCAAGAAAACCTGCACACACCTGCAACTGAGTTTTCATACTGGCTTGCTTGTATATTTTCAGTCCACATATACAAGCTCTAGGAAAATGAAGCATTTTTTTTTCTTTTTCCCCCTTTGTATGTAAGTGGTATTCCTGTTTGCAAATGGCACATCACACAGCAAGGGTCCATATTGCTCACACTCCTCTAGCCCACCTGGTGAATGAGAGGTATCACTGCAGGAGGGGACATGAAAATACATTAAATAACTCCTGTTTACCACAACAGCCCCTTTAACTGGTTCAGTCAGTCCCCACAAAGCATTTTGGAGAGGTTGGATTGGTGTCACAAAGTGAGATCACTGCACACATTACACTCAACTTGTCCTGGTATCCCACTGCTTGCTTCAGGGCTGTGATTTCTTGTCCAGAACTGCTCATAGTAGTAGTTATCTTCTGACAGAAAAGGCAGGAAATCCTCTGTAGTAAGGAATGTGTGGGTTTTCACATGCTGTCTCCACTTTGTTCACAGTTTGCAGGCAATTTAAAAGCAGCTATTGAAGATACCCAGGCAGGCTCTGTGAAAAGCTTTTACAAAAAAACCTTGGATAAGATTGGCTGAGGGATATTTCATAGTGCTGAACATCCATAATTTTAACCAACCATACTTTAAATAACACCTTTTTTAACTTGTCACATGAAGCAGTGCCTGAGAATATTCCTGGCACTTCAGAAACCCAGTGCAGCATTTAACTCCTCTCTTCTGAGTGGCTCTTTCAGCACAGATTGATTGCCCAAATCTGGTTTTTGACAGGAGGGAGGGCTGCCTTGAAAGCAATGCAAAGGACACAAACCTCAGAACAAGATACATGGTGATGCCCATTGCTGCTTCCCTGCAGCACTGCCCAGCTGCTGTGGGAACTCTTCACTTGAGGGTTTAGAAAACACTTCCATGCTATTGACACTTGTAAATAATAGAAACCAGCCTGATGATGTGCAGATGGATTTTTGTCTGGACCTCAGGGCTCCAAATTCAACTGTTCTAGAAGAAGTGAAGGAGCCATTAAAAAGCAGCAAAGTTCAATTTGGGAAAACAAGCCAAATTTCAAGCTTACAGCCAGTGAAGGGATGGAGGATGCTTCTGTGAATGTTTGCATCTGTTCTAGTGCAAGAATCAAACCCACCCAAGAGAGCATGGACACGTGGCCTTTCAAGAGCTGGGAACACAATATATGGCCTGGGAAGGATTAATTACAGATGAAAATGTGGAATCACAGAATGGTCTAGGTTGGAAGGAATTTTAGACCATCTCTTTCCAGCACCTCTGCTGTGGGCAGGGGCACTTCCACTATCCCAGGTATCTCAAAGCCCCATCCAGCCTGGCCTGGAACACTGCCAGGGATGGGGCATCCACAGCTTCTCTGGGCAACTTCTGCCAGGGCCTCACCACTCTCTGACTGAAGAATTTCTTCCAAACATCTAATCTAAATCTCTTCTCTTTTGTTTCAAAACCATCCCCCTCTTGTCCTCTCACTCTCTGCCCATGTAAAATCAATGAAGGGAATAAAAGTCTCGTTTGTTAAACCACACAGACAGTGATCATTTAGAAAATATCCACCATTTAAGCTCAAATCTCCACTTTGGGGAATTTTTTTGGGTTATACCCATTGCATCTGTGACTGTCTTAGTGTCACTGTTATCTCTCTATTGAAATTTCTATTTGCATTGCCTCTCAGTTGATCCTGTCAGGTATATCTGTGCTGGTTTTGCATGTTGAGACACTTATTCAATCCCCTCCAAAGCACTCAAATCCTGCACATCAAAGCATCTAGCAGGCAAATCCAGTTACTCCCAACTAGTGTTTCTATAACTAGATTTTGTAGAGGGTTCAATATGCAGAAAAGAAAGAAGATATTTTCAATCAATAAATTGAGAGGGATTTAGGTGCTTTATATTTATTTGAAATTCAACAGGCATGCTTTGTTATGCTTTCTCCAAGAGCTTCCCAAATGTGCCAGGAACAATGCAGAGGCTCAAAGCCATCATTTCAAGGCACTGAAGGCTTTTTTTCTGCTCCAAAGGCAGTTTCCCCTCATCCTCTGGATTTACTTCTACTTGCAATGTTTAAAATTTAATACAGAAAAGCCAAAACCCAACCTTTTACAATCTCCAGGGAGTTATATGTCTGTGCTAATGGATAAGAATCTTAAAAGTGACTTAATTTTGTTTGCTACCATCTGCTTCCCCCAGTACAGTTTGGGGTTTTTTTGGCTGAAACAGTGCAGTACTACTTGTATTGAACAAAGTTATAGCCACATCAAAGAGCATCTCCCAAATTCTCATCAAAATGTGTCATGGTCCTGAGGATCCTTAGCAAGTGCTGGACAACATTTCAAGTGTTTAATGGCAACAGTGGGAGCTCAGCTTCATCCTTACCCCGTTTCTTCTCCCACCAACCTGATTTCACACACAATCAACACTGAGCTCATCATCTCTGCCCTGCCTCACATACAGACAGATCCAAACACATCTTCTCTTCCCAAAATCCAGCTTCAGGTTGTTGCATCTTCTTCTGCAAAAAAATCTTCCCTGCAAACCAGCCAGGCCACATCTCAAAATGCAAATGCCACAGACAAACCTTCAGGGCACCACTCAGGTCTCCTGTATTGGCCTGAATGAAATCCCCAGAGAAGACTTGCCCAACCATTTTGCAGAGCCAGGGTCCTTGCTGGATCCCCACATCTTTTGGGGTGGCAGACCTGTCCCTCATATCACCTGTGGACACCACAGAGGTGGCTGCCCATGGGATCTGTTCACTGACCTCCACAGCTCAGCTCATCTCAGAGATGGCTCATCTGGGATCCACCACACATCGGATGATGAAATGAACCAAATTCCTGTTGTTGTTAACCCACACAGATGGAAATGAGATGTGGAGAGGTGATATTTCTATCACCACCATCAGCCCCTTCAGTTCAGTGTTCATCTTTCAGAGAGCAGAGGAGTAATTTCAGTTTTTAATTAAATTTTTAATTTATCCTGGGTAGTCTTACATTTGTGGTAGTCCTTTTTCTTGCCAGTTTTTCCATTGTGCCTGCAGTTAACTCAACTGCCTCCCTCATTTTTTTTTTCCCCATAATCACTTATTTCCCTCAACTTGCAGGTTAGATTTATGACTTTTACTCAGAATCCCATAATGTCATGAGGCAGCTGAGGATCAATTTTTTTCCTCATGCATATTAAACCCAGCTGCACAGGGAGCTCACGCTCTACCAACCTCTTGCTTTCTAGCAAAGGTCAGAGCAAGAAGATGGAGAGAAACACCTCCTGCTGTGCTTCCTGCAAACTGTTGGAAATCCTGTGTTATACAAATGGAAGTTGAAGGAAACCTGACCTGACTTCCAATTGCTGGAGCTCCTTTCCAACCCAAAGTTTTCTCCAGCCCCACAGAACTGCTGTGAATGTCACACCTCTGCCAATTACACCCACTGGCCCAACTGCATTGCCCAGCCCCTGGCCCACACTGAGTCTTTTTCTGATGATGGATTTTTGCTGTCCTGTACACCTGCCAGTAAGCCCCAGGTTAGCCAACATTTCCATGCCTTCCTCTGTTCCGTGGGAAAATCTCTATAGCAGGTTGTGGGCCACTTTTTTGAGCTGGTTTGCTGTTTCAAAAGGTGAGATTTGCTGGTGGGTTCTCAACATGTGCAGATGTTCAGCATTTGCTGTTCATGGAAAGATGCTGCCCAGATGTTTTGTGTTTCAAGGAAAACTGGCTCCTCTAAACAGAGACCTGCTTTTATCTCCTTTGGCAAAGTCTCTGGGCTTTAAATCCTTTTTAGCCACGTCCAAGTTTGTGACCTTTTCTATTTCCTGCTCTGCCTTGGCTAGCTCACGATTCTCCTCAAGAAGCTGCCTACTTCTGCTGTCTCACCCATGCCCTCTCTTTATTTGTTATAAAGCTGAGGGGTCCTGCAAGGGGTGCCAGGCAGAAGCAGAGGCACAGTCCCTGATGTCACCACATTTATGCACACAGACATCCAGCTTTGCTGAGTGTAGGAGTGAACCAGCAACCACAAAGAGCTTCATTGCTTCCTGTTCAGCCAGCACTTGTTCCCAAACCCCAGTCTCAGAGGCACACAGGATGGCAGGGCACATTTAGGCTTTCTTTACTACCTGGATTGCTTCCCATCACCCACTCATGCTCCCTCCTGTACCACTCTCTGCAAATCTCCTCCCAAACTGCTGGCACTCCTGAGTAATTTCACATTGGTTTTACTAACACAAGCTCCTGCTTAATCACCTGTAACATTGTCTCACATTAAGGGTGCTGATTAAACATCTCCCTTCCAAAGAGGTTTAATCCACCCCAGAGAAAATCACCCCCAGCCTGTGCTGTACCATTGGTACTGTCAGTGCACAGCACTGGCAGCCTTGGCTTTCCTACCCAGAGAAGTCCATCATATCTATAACAACCTGCCTGGATTCATTCCTTTACTGAGCAGCCTTCTTCCACTGAATCCCTTCGGCCACTCTGATACTGAGAGAAAAATGCCAATGACGTGAGCAGAAATCAGCAAGGGACAGAACTGGGGTAAAGTTCCAATATTTTATGCTGTAACATATGTAACAGCTGTAGCAACTCCAATTTCTTGTGGTCATTCTCTTGATATTAAGAATCCTACAAGGGAATAAAATTTTTTTTTTCTAGCAAAAAATTAAATACTCGGGGAAAATCTGATTCCTTTTCCCTCACAAAAGTCATGGACACAGCAGTGAAGGTCCCAATGCCCTCTGCAGTGATTCTTCCCAACACATCTCCACAGCAAAGGAGATGTCTGCCTTNGGCAGTGGTGGAGCCACCAACCCTGGAAGTGTTCCAAAAAACATGAACATGTCTCACTCAGGGACATGGTTTGGTGGTGGACTTGGCAGTGCTGAGTTAGAGGTTGGACTCGATGATCTTAAAGGGTTTTCCCAACCTAAACAATTTTATGACTCTAAGTTTGATTTCGCTTTCATCTGTAATTGTATTCACAATACCCAGATCACTTCTGCCAGGAGTTTTCTGCCCTGCCCTGGCTGAGGCTGAAAGCACATTTGCCACACTAAATACAGAGTTGAGGATCTCAAAGCCATCGTATCACACCACTTTTCTGTCATGGTTACTCGTTACTCCCTTGCATATCACTTCACTGACAGAAATCTACCAAACAGAGGGTCAAAAGATAAAATATTTAATTTCCTGCCCTTCACAAAAAACCTTCCCACTTACATTTTGGAAAAAATTGACCAGATAGAACTGGTAAGTCTTGTTTTTCCCTCTGTCTGATCTTCCTGGTACCATCAACTCTTGTTGAAGTGCTTGGCCAGCTGACCCCCCACACTGCTCTGATGAAGAAGAGCCCTTCCCTTCCTGGCAGCCTCTTATCAAACAAGCCCAGGACATGGGTTTTATGCCTGAGTTGCTTTTAAATCGTTTCCTTTTCTCTCTTTTATGTTGGATGAGCAGCTCCACCCACCTGTTGTGCTGATAAAGGAAACAGGGTCTGGAGAGTCAACAGGGAAAAGAAATTTCTGGAGGAAGGGGTTGGAGGATTTGGGTGGCATTTTGCTAGGCAACCCCAAATGAATCCTAACCCATAAATATTTCTTGTGAAGGCCTGTGTGCTTCAGAGGCTGAGGGTAGCTCCTCAGAAAGGGCAGTGCCACTGCTGTTGACACCTGTCACCTGCTGTCCCCTCTCAGGGGAGGGGCTTTTTTACATGATGGGGTGAAGGGAGGCCAGACAATTGTGAGGTTTCTGTTTCATGTGGCCCCACTGAGGATCCTCACCTGTGTGTGCAGGACTGTAAATCACCACCACGTCCCACAGCAGCAGGACTGGCTCCAGTGTCTGGGTTGGAGGGGGTGGCAAGGCTCTGTGATCAGCTGATGAGGCTGGAGAGTGAATTGGCCAGGAAAATCTCAGTTTTGTAAAGCAGACAGACAAATTTCTTTGCTTTGCAGTGTTCAAAATGTCACTTTTGTATTTTGCATTTCTAAATGGCACTTCTAAATTTTACTTCAGCCTCATTACAAAAACCCCAAGAAATTAATGGAGCTGTTATTTCTCTTCTCTCTGTAGACATTTTTCAGTGCTTCCACTCAACTTTAAACCATTTTTCCTTCAAACCCTTGGTGCATCTAATGAACTAGAACACCAAATAGGGGTTTGAAGCTGTTCACCACCTGTTCTTGGGGCTTTTGTCATGGCAGATCTCAGCATGAGCTCTCAGGATATCAAACTCAGGACTTTCATGTCTCAGCAAGAGCCCAGCCCTCCTCTGGGTACAAGAATCACCCTTCATAACTATCTCAAGAATCCAAAATCATAGCACCAACTTAAAATAAGTTTTAAAATAAAAAACAGTATAAAATGTTTTGAGCCAAGGGCCATGTGTATTCTGCACATGATTCATGATGGGACACTTAAGCCCACTGTAAAGCTACACACAGGCACTGCACTTTACAGATCTGCAACAGGTATTCACTGGCTTTCATCAGTTTTGGCTGTAGGCAGTTTCTCCTTTTTGAATTTTAGGCTTTATTTTGACCTATGAAGTTTTCCTCTATGTCTATTAAAGTGAGATTTTTCCAGCTGGGAGAGAGTACACTTCCACTACTCCAAAATCTGGCACTTAAGAAACACTAAATCTTGTGAGACTTGCAGAAAAAAAATGCTAGCTCTGGACACTGGCTGGGATCTCCTCCCACAGATTGTTAATGCTGCATCTTTTCCAACCTTAATGATTCTATGATGTCTGACTGAGAGCCAAGCACTCTGTAGCTCTGTCAGAAAGCACACAGTGTGTTCAGTTGTGCAGGAAACTCATTCAGCTGAAATAGATCCAGGCGCTAGCACAAATTTCATCAAGATGGATTTTCTTAACCTCTTTAATCTCTTCTGATATGTTTTAGGAAACTAAAGATACTGTGACAATGAGCTGTCTGTATGGAGATTATGTCTATATGCCTGTGTGGAGAGCACTTTGCAGAACAAAGGGGCACATCTTCAGTCTCCAGACAAGCTGTGGGAGAACAAATACAAATATCCATTGAAACTCATTTCTTGCACTCATAGGTGGAGATCCAACTCCCTACAATCTCAATGGGGAAATTCAGAATAATAACCCAGGCCAGCCTCCCCCTCTATAAACCATGGAAACCAAGCCATGTTTGTGACCACATTGTCCCAGGGATGCTCTGTAACTACACACCTCCCTTAGACTTGGTAACCCTGCAAAGCCCTGATGCAGCACAGACAATGCTGCAGAGAGTCAGCCACTCAAAAAGCTCTCAGAGCTGAGGAAGTTGCCTGGGTTACAGCTCAAAATCACACAAATGGAAAAAAAATGTAGAACTCATTTGGTCCAGAAGTTTGCAGAATTGGGAGGAAATGGGGATCAAATATGAAAAGTACAGGGTAAAAAAAACAGTGTTTCAGTTTCCTGCTGTAGAAAGCAAGGAATGAGTGGTGACTCAGGCAAAGCAGGCAGAGCACAGCCTGTGGCAAAGGGATGGAAGCACCCAGATTCTGGTGGTCACAGATCCATGGCATGGCTAGGGAGGACAGTCCAGCAACACAGTAGCTCACATACTCCTTCATTTTTCCAGCAACATGGACAATAAGTCCTGCATCCTGCATCCCCAGCTGTGGGACTCACTCAGCTGAGAGTGCTGCGTTCCCTACTGACCCCTTCTGCTGCTGCTCCCTCCACCCAGCCAGGAAAACACCTCCCTGTGGGAGCTCCTGGGAGTTTTGTGCAGCCACCAAGAGGAATCGTGGATCAAGTTTGGAGCTTTCCTGCAGAGATTGCTGCAGCAGGGCTGAGCTCTGTATGGAAGGTGGAAAGGCTGCACAAGCCTGGAGGACATCAAAACTGAGTTCTCCTGTTAATCAACACCTGCTATTCGACCAACACATAAAATGCAACTGAAAAGAGCATGAGAGCTGGTCCTCACAAAAACACCCCAACCTGTCCACTGAACCATGGCTCTGTGCCATTCTGGCATGTGCTAAATGCCTCAGGGGTGGGAAAAAAAGACAATAATCTAAGCAAACCTCAAATTTCTAAAGTAAATTCCCAAGGCAAAGCCTTGTCAAAGACTATCATTTGTATGTGCATCTCTCAGTTTCCCACATCTCTGAGTTTCCAAACTATAAATTCCCTCTTTTTAATTCAGACAAAAACAAACAAGAGACCTGAAAGTTTTGTATGAGTGAACTCCAGGCCATAATATGTGATAACATGAAGAAAACCCCCTTGTTTTTTTTTTTGGAGTTTAACTCTACACTGTCCCAAACACACAGCAGTTCTCCTTCCAGCTCCCATCACTGTCTTAAGTTCAGGAATTCAGCTATGGACAGTGACAATCATGTTGGAAAGACCTCCTCTTCTGAGAGCTGCTTCTCATTCTAGAGAACACCCTTCTTGTTCCTCCTACCAGCCCCACCTGGAAGGAGCTGCAGGTCTGGAGGGTGAAGCTACAGCTGCAGCCTCCAAAATATCAAATAAAAATCACATGCCATTGGATGCCATGCAGACCTGAGCATATCTTTACTAACTCTGCACAAGAAAAAGGCTGTGAAAAGCCTTGATAGCTCTAAAATGGAAAAAAATGAGGAATCTCACCACAGAGGGAATGTTTTGGTTCTCTTCTGCATTCAGTAGATCATACTAGAACTCTTCCAAAGACAACAGTCCTTGAAAAAAAGGAGAAGTCATCTGTCATCACATTATTCTGTTAATCCTCACCCACATTCTGCTGCAAACATGAAGGGGTACAAGGCCTGTGCTCAGGAGTCTAGCTCCTGTTGCAAAATTTGTGCTGGCACCCAACGGGTGCCATAAATAATCGTGTCTGATAGCACCCAGCTGAGGTCAGATGCAGGGCTGGGATTTGCATTACAGTTTTTATCAGTTGCTCCAAAGACTGGTTCACTCATTAGCTGATGTTTCTGTGCTCTACCTGTTTCACAGGGATCCTGTTTGGTGGATGACAATGCAGAAACCTCCCTGCTCAAAGAGCACAGGAGAGGTGTCATGTTTATTAATGCCCAGTGGCTACAGCAAGTGCTTCTGCAGACAATACCCACTTTTGCTCTGCAAGAATGTATAACTAATGCATTTCTGGAAGGGATCTCATGAAGCAGAAACTGTGAAGCCAAGAACAGATGGGAACCAAACTCTCACTCATGGCTGCATTTTGAAATTAAGAATATTTTCTAAAAAAGAACTCAAATGAACAAAGAGATTGCAGAAGTAGAAATGCACAGTTTGTGGTTCTCCTGGTCATTAGTTTGGAACATTCAAGACTTCCCAGAACTGCATTTAATTTCAGTGATTACCTGTCTTTTTTTTTTTTTAATGAAAACTATGTAGTTGTGAGAAAATAATTACAGTTGATGTGAAGTGCTCAGTGAATCTTTTGTGTATCATTAAATATGCTGAAGCAAAGTCTGGATTTTTATCAGTTATGAATGGGAGGAGTTTAGCTATAGTGCACCAGTACAGACAGCTCAAATAGCAATGGAAGAAGAATTTACTCCTGGGAAGCAAGGAGCATCTTTTCCACATCCTGTTGGGTTCAGCTGAAGAACAAAATGTTGAAAGGAAATTCATCACACACAGGAGGGAAGGTAAAGGTGGACGGAAGGGTTGACAAGAAAACAGGGAAATGGTTCTGGAGAAATAATGAACAAGAAATAAGCACGATGGGAGGACCAAGGGAACCAGTTGTGAGTGATGAATCTGTAGAAAGCAGGCAGGCATGGTTTTGTTTGTATTTGTTAACATCTGGGAAATAACTTTTGTGGTTAGATTAGTTCCTCTCACTCCTTGTGAACTTTTCCTCCTTGTAGAACAAGCAAAATTTTGCAAATAAGGTCCAAGCCTTGAATTTCACCCTACAGATGTGCCACGAGCATGATCAATGAGCAGTGGCTCACACAGCTGATGTCCAAGCACAGATTTCAGGGAAGAGATTGCCTTTGCACCAGCCTCTCCCCTGTGTGCTGCTTGGGGAGCATGAAAACACCCTGGAAGAGAAATAAAGAGCATGCCTAGGGCTGGAACAAGTTGGAAGGATTATCCTGCTCATAAGAATTACATCTTGAATGGCCATTTCTGATGGCTTGAGCAAAGAGATGTTGAGAAGTGCTGGTTCTGCCCTCTATGAAAAAAAAACCCTTTGGGCAGGTCTGTGCCACCTGCTCTGGGGTAACCCTGACCTCAGGATGGACCATGTGGTCACCCTGGCTTCTGCACTGGCAGTGCTGAGCTGCTGCTAAAACCACGAGCAGGGGAGAGATAACTGGGAGTTGTCTGGGGAGATAACTGGGGAATGCTGGAGAATGTCACAGTGATGGAAAATCACTGCCTGTGCAAGCAGGAGTCTGCTCCTTATGCAAACCTGGAGAGGAAAAGACCATTTCACTACATCTCATATGCACTAAAGAGCAAAAAAGCTGCCTGGGCTCTAAGAGGAGATAAGAGCTCATCTTCTGGCTTGTTATTGAATGATTGTGGGCTAATAGAGGGAAAATAATGGTAAAGGAATCAAAGAGAGTGTGGGTTAAGTAGCCAGGTAACACATTTACTGGAGATAACAATGATGGAGACTAAAAAGGGTTCATTGGATGGGGTTTTTTACATGCTCTTTATTAAAAATACAAGGATAAAAGACAGGCAGTACCTTTAAAAAATGTGTGGCTGAAGTGCAAGAAACACAAGTCACACAACACCTTCTCTAGAGAGAGAGGGGATTTCTGTGCAGAGGAACAGCCAGGTTTCCTCTTCCTGGCTGCTCTGAGGTCCTCCTGCACCCCCAGACATCTCTCACAGAGGCAACAGAAGCCGACTCCAGCCTGCTGTTAACCCTTTTGAACAGATTAAGACCAGGTGCTTGGCATGGGGTCTGTACCTGCAGCTCTTCAGAAAGAGTGTGCAGAAACCTGCATTGTCCTTTATCCCTGGTCTTTAAGTCTTCTTCTGTCTTTAGGATCTTTTGAAGTTCCTGGGAGCAGATCTTTGGAGCAACTCTTGTTCTGCTTCATCAGAAAATTCTGATCTTTCACAGACTGTGACAAAAACACCTCTTCCCTGACATGGTTTGGAGGTGAATTGGCAATGCTGGGTTAATGGTTGGACCCAAGGA
>VZUA01023216.1:0-15263 GCA_013401035.1 Horornis vulcanius | reverse complement strand
GGGTTTTTTTTAATATTTTGGGTTAGGAGAGTGATGCACCTTATATTTCCAATTTTTGTAGGGTAGCTTTATTCATGAGCTTATAACCAAACCTGTATTTTGGTGTCATTAAAACTTGCAGTTTTGGGTGGTTGCGTAAAGCCCAAGCTACTGGGATCATGAGATTGCACGAAAATCTGTACTTTCAGCCTTTCAGAAGAGAGTGTTTCTCCTGACATGTGAGCAAGCAGAAAGGACAAACAACCTGGAAAAAGCTGCTCTGTCTGGTAAAGAACTGAGGTCAGGCAGGGAACTGCTTCCCCAGGGGGTTTAGGGCTAGTGCTCATAGTGATATTTGCCCGTGTGGGTAAAGGCAGTAACAAATTAAATCTTGGCACTCCGCTGCTAACAATTAGACCAGCTGCTTTTGCTCCCTTCCTCAGTGGTCTCAACCCAAAAGCCTAGAAAAGTAGTGGATTCTCTTAAAGTTTAATCTCTATTGGCTTCTACTACTGTTAATAAAGGAGACCCTCGTTCTTGTACTCACTGAGAGAGATTTGGGCTCTAAATCTGACCCTAAGGATGTCTCTTACTCTGCTGACTACAAAGGAAATTTGTAGGAGAGCCTCAACACATGGCCAAGGCCAATTTGTGCAAAGGAAAATCTGCATCTTAGAACTGCTGATCTCACCCAGGTCTTTTGGCAGAGGTCACATTTTTGTAAACAAGAACCAGAAGATAAAATAAGCACGGAGGAGCATGGGAGAGGGCAGAGGTGAAGTTCTGCCCTGACTCCCCTCCCACCAGAATTTTCTCCTGGCAGGGAAGGGGAGCCAAGCCCAAGAGTGATGCTCCACAGCCAACACCCTTGATGGCATAAAGGGGCCAGTAAATGGGACATAGTGTTCTTTTGCATCTCATCTTCAGATGAGGGCAGGCCAGCTCACTCTGAAGAGGAGCCTGGCTGCAGGCNTCTCTATTGGCTTCTACTACTGTTAATAAAGGAGACCCTCGTTCTTGTACTCACTGAGAGAGATTTGGGCTCTAAATCTGACCCTAAGGATGTCTCTTACTCTGCTGACTACAAAGGAAATTTGTAGGAGAGCCTCAACACATGGCCAAGGCCAATTTGTGCAAAGGAAAATCTGCATCTTAGAACTGCTGATCTCACCCAGGTCTTTTGGCAGAGGTCACATTTTTGTAAACAAGAACCAGAAGATAAAATAAGCACGGAGGAGCATGGGAGAGGGCAGAGGTGAAATTTTGCCCTGACTCCCCTCCCACCAGAAGTTTCTCCTGGCAGGGAAGGGGAGCCAAGCCCAAGAGTGATGCTCCACAGCCAACACCCTTGATGGCATAAAGGGGCCAGTAAATGGGACATAGTGTTCTTTTGCATCTCATCTTCAGATGAGGGCAGGCCAGCTCACTCTGAAGAGGAGCCTGGCTGCAGGCAACCATAAAATCACAGAATCATAGAATGGTTTGGGTTGGAAGGGACCTTAAAGATCACCTAGTTCTGACCCTCCTGCCCTGGGCTGGGATGCCACTCACTAGACTAAGTTGTTCACACCCCCATCCAGCCCAGCCTTGAACACTTCCAGGGATGGGGCATCCGCAGTTTCTCTGGGCAACCTGTGCCAGTGCTTCACAACCCTCTGAGTAAAGAATTTTTCCTAACACGTAATCTAAACCTGCCCTCTTTCAGTTTAAAGCTATTGCCTCTTATCCTATCACTACCTGCTCATATAAAAAGTCCATCTCCCTCCTTTTTATAAGCCCCTTTTAAGTACTGGAAGGCTACAATGAGGTTTCCCCCAAGCCTTCTCTTCTCCAAGCTGAACAACCTCACCTCTAGCAGCCTGCCTTCATGGGAGAGTAGCTCACAGGGAAGGATCACAAGAGAATAGCAATCTCATTGTGCCTTGGCAAACAATTGCCTGGGATTTGTAGAGATCTTTGTCAGGAGAAAAGACTTTTGACAAGGTAGAAATTTTCTGCTTGCCTTTTAGATAGCTTCTTTAAAAGGCTGTCCAGGGAAGGTCTGCTAGAGAGTGACTCTGTATTGCTCTTCGTTATGAAACCTGGCCTCTGAAAGATTGCATATGTCAGTGTCAATACAGCCATTAGGACGCGGTCCCAGCTCCCAAACAGCCTTGGCACCACGATGGTCCTTTACTACAGTTGGTTCAGTTGTGTTTCCCCTAACAGACTGGGAACAAGCTGTTCTGTCTGGATCTAGTGACTGCATTGTTCTTGCTACACGGTTAAAAATGTCTCCTCCAAAATCTGCTCTGTCAGTCATGAGCCACAACATGCTTCAAAGAATAGATCTTGTTTGGGAACATTTACTGCTTGTTTGCAAGGGGCCAAAGAAACTTGTTCACATTGATTCCAGCTTATTATTGAAGGGTGTTTGGGGATACCTCATTCCTCCCAAACCCACTGCTTGCCTCCTCTACATTAGCTGCATCTGATGCAGGAGGCCACAAAGGGCTGGCAGTGGAGCACTGCCATCTACATATGGTTGCCTGTCAGTACCCAGTTTCCAACACACTTGCTGCAAGCATATGTCTCATTTATCTCAGCATTTCCACCATCCACCTTGCCAGAGGGCTGGAACACCCAGCAGAAAGAGGGAGGACAGTCAATTAAAGCTGCATCACAAGAGTTTTGGCAGCTGGAGGAATGGGGAATAGCAAAGGGGTGTTGGCTGGTGCAACACCGCAATGGAAATAAATAGCACCCGCCTTGGGCGAGTTTATAGTGCTCCCGGGGTGACAGCCTCTGCCTTGGCAAGGGTGTGGTTGATGTCTCACACCGACTCATTGCTTTAACAGAACTTTAGGCACTGTCCAAAATTCTTCTACTGGAACTCTTTCAAGGTTCCAGTACCTAACTGGAAATTTCACTGAGAAATCTGTGAGACTTGGACCCTGCTGTGCACCTGGGATCTGACTCACTCAAGACTGTACCGAGCTGTACCTGGGTTTCAGTTTCAGGTGGACGGCGGATGAGCTTGTGCTTTAGGCCATCCAGTCCTTCTACACAGATCTTTTTGCCTCTGCTTGTAGCTACTCCGCGGCTGGATGCAAATTCGTGCCTCTGAATAGCCTTTAGCAAAGGCTCAGCCGGTCTGTGCTGCCCTCTTATGGGCACACATAGGAGAGGTTACGGTTTATTCTGTTTTTTTTTAGTTCAAGATGCTTTTTAACCTGCTACTCCAACGCCGTTTTTCCACGTGTGATTTCTGAAAAGCCAGGAAGGCTTAGAACAACTATGAAGAGGTCTATGGAAGCTAACTAGGAAATGTTGTTCGATCTGTAGCTGTGCTGGACCCTGCTCAGCTTCTACCTTTCTAAAGGGCTTTGATCTTCATTTACAAAGATTTAAACATCCAAAGGGGCAAAACGTAGGGAGCTGTCACTAAACTTCTTCCATATGCTCTCCTATCTGCCAAGGCAAACATATACTGGCATCATAGCATCACACCACGGTCAAGCTGGCTGTGTTATGCTTCCAGGGATTCAGACAACAGGGCCAAAAACTGGCTCCTCCAACGGGCAGTGCTTGCTTTCAATACTGTGGGGTTTCAGCAAACTGGCAATGCTGTCCTTCACTGAATCTCCTTGCAAGGAGGCAGGATACTACAACAGACCCAAGGGTATGCTTAAACAACAGTGGGATAGAGATGGCATTAATCTGCTCTTCAGGGGGACTGTGGTGCTCACGATGTTTATTTAAATTAGAGTCACTGTTAAAAACCTTTGAGTCTCTGACCATTCACCTGCATGCACCATTCACCTAGCCTAATGTCTACTCATCTGTCCAAACTCCAAAAGCTCCTCAAGGTGGGAACTGTTTCTCTTCAAAGGCTGGTATGACATGCGTTTTTTCCATTAAAAAACAACTGCAGTATTACACGTGCTTTTATTCACCCATTTCCTCTTTCATGCCAGAAGTTAAGCTGAAGGACAGGAAGGAGGAAGGACAGAGGTCACCTCTTTTCCTTACACACTCCTTAACTCTAACATGGATCCTGCCTCTCAGTTAATAATAATTTTTAAGGTTGGAACATATGATTCTAAATAAGGCATTTGCCTTAAAGACTTGTAAGTTTATAGTGAAATTTGCAGGGCAAGTGTAAACTGAGAGTTGCACTCCCTTAGCTACAATGCTTCCCCTTTTATTTTGAGAACTGCACTAGATAGCTGTGCACCTTTGTAAGTCTGGCTCTGTGCAGCCCTATGTTCCTCCACCTCTTGCCTCTTTAATGACAATGAAAAAGATGCTCATTTTGGTCTCAAAGTAACAATGTCAAAAAGGAAATGAGTCCATCTCATTGTTTGCTTCTTTCCTGGTATTATTTCATTGCAGTTTATGAGATGAAACCAGCAATTTCTCCTCTTTTCTGCCCTGGAAAACAGTTTACCCCAGACTCCTGGATGAATAAGCCATGGAGATGTCCTTCCTAGTGCTTGAGAACAATAAGGTCTGTGACAAAGGAGGGTAAGCTATTCCCATCTGTCAGGGGAGTTGCATGGGGAATTGAGATGATAGCCTTGAGGGAGAAGAGCCACTCCATTAATTCATACAGGAATTTCTAAACCAGACCAACTACTGGGGTGTCCACAGTGTTGAATTATATATATGGAAATCTCTTGCATCTGCTTTGCCAAAATTCATCTGTTCTGCAATGACATACCAACCCACTGCCTTTCTTCAGGACATGATGAATGACTATTCATCTGATCCATGTCTCTTCAACAACTCAAAGTTCTTCTTTTCATTATTGTACGTCAAACTGTGGCCATGAGCTTTTGATGATGCTGCTACATCAGTGTTGTCCATAAGGACAGTCCCCAAAAAAGGAATGCAGCCATGGAAAATAATGCCTGATCTTAGGGAAATGTTTCTTCATTTTCTCCTGCATTTCATCTGGATGAAAGAATGGTCAAGAGAAGCTTTCCCTGGAATACAACCAGGAGGCATGTCAGACAGAGTTTGATCAATTTACCACAGTATATTCCCTTTCCAAGCACTTCCACATTCTCCAGTCTTCAGCCGGAGCTCTCTTTAGCTAAACTCTTTGTTGGACTTTACCCAGAGGTAATTTTCTTCCCTTTCAGACATGAAAGCAGTTGCTGGTGCCTACTATGAATTCCACACGATTGTGAAACTTTGAAATCAATGGCAATTAACTAGCTTAAAGTTGGTGTTACGTAGCAGTGATTCATATCCAGTGAGTCACAATGAAATGTCTCATGCTGTAAGCAGCTGCCCATTGAAGGGAGATCTTGCCCGTGCCCTCCACCTAAGAACCAGAGCAGAGGCTGTGTGAACTTTTCTAAGGATTTTTAATCAGCTCTTACAACATTTTTTCCCATTGGTTAGAAGCAGTACACAGGCAACTTCAGTATTGCTTGGGGCACACAAGTCTTTTCAAGTTCCATACAGAGATGGCAGAAAAAGAAACTATGTTTTGGTCCAAATGACCTATTTTACACTTTCCTCCTGATTGGCTCCTCTGCATCCTGCCTCTGGAGGAGCCCAAGGTTCACAACAGAAACAGTCTGGGCACCATAAGATCATGCCATTTAGCAGATGAACATAAAAAATCTCTTCCTTAAAAAGAATGTGTTTTCTCAGTACCCAGCTCACACTGGAGAGGAATCATCCTTGGCAACTACAAACTACCTCCAACTTCCACACCTTCCACTTCAGGACTATCCCATTAGAAGTACACAGAAATACACAGGTGTGGTAAAAAAACCCCAAACCACCCTTTCTAAAAGAATGCACTTGAGTGCACAGCCATTTCCCTTGTGGAGAGGAGAAAGAGCAAACAACAGCTGTTAGTCACGTTGCTTAGCACTCTGGAGGGCATTCAAATGTGCTGTGACTAGTGTGCTACAAGGACTTATATGGAATAGTTTCGGTTACACACGAGGAACTGCTAATTCCTTCTGAGCACTCAAAGCAAGAAATTTAATGACAGTTTAATGTCATGTTGATAAATGTCCACTTACAAAGAAGAAATAAGGATCCAACGGTTTTGGAAAGAAATTGTGGAAAAGGGACAGTCACTGTGGAATTAAGACTACAGTAAAAGTTTCCATTTTTAATCTAACTTTTCTTCTTTTCTTCAGCACAGAAAAGCCTTCTTATACACAAACAGCAGTGCCTTAACGTGAAGTAGATTTTTTTTGTAGAGCTAGAGTGTATTTTTCAGAATGACTCTGAAGCAGATTAAAAAAAAATACAGCTGTGTGACACTACCTTAAACACCACAATCTGCAAACCTTCTGGAGGAAGATTTTTGTTTTCATAAAATTAAGTTCAATCATCTAAGAAGCTTGAGGTAAAGGAAGTGACATTTTCTCCTTAGCTCACGATAAGCTCCCCATGGTTTCTGGTCAAAGTCCTTGCTCAGAGATGATATACCCCTTGCCCCCCTCTGAAGTCTGTGAACAGTGAAGAATTGTTCTTGGCCCACTGCCTTCCCCAGTTTCATGCCTTCTACACATGCCAACTCCAGGCCCACAGAGCTTGTTCTGGGTACAGCCTCATTCATTTCTAGAAAATTGCTCCTCAAAGGAGAAAGACCTCTCCTCAATAGGAAGAACAGAAAACACTGTTCTCTTTTCTGAGAAACAGACAAAACAGATGCTCCCTCTTATGTGTACTGAGGAGAACTTCTTGCTACCTTTGTTAGCATGAGATGAGGTGGCCAGGCCACCAAAGGAGAACTGTGGCCCTGAGATTACTGAGGAACACTGGGTACGGCCTCTCTTGCAAAACTTCTGTCACCTGTAAGAAGACTGCTTTCCAGCTCATTCCAACCTACCCAAGAGAGGAATTAAGGATCTTCCCTTGCATAACTCCCTTAATGCTGACATGAAGTTGAAGGCATATACTTATAGTCTGAGAACGTATTACAGGTCAAAAGCTTCTTAAGTAAAAGAGAACAACAAAATGCAATACCCAAATGACAGAGGCAGGAAATACACAGTGAAGGCTGTACCCCAAGGCACCCTAATCCTGTTCTACAACAAAATTCAAAGACATGTCAGCTTCTCCATCTCCTGGGACAATGTGCTGACAAATGACCTTGGAGATGAGAAGGCTCCAAACACTATCTTCATCTTCCATACATTTCCTGTTCCCCAGAGATACATTAGGACAGGGCACGTATACATTGTTTTCCAGCCTGATACATTTTTGGTCAAGAATTTGTAAGCAGATCAATCTCAGATTCTCAGTGTCAGATTTTTCCAGTTGCTGGAGATAAGTAGGGATTTCAAAAGCATCTCACTGCTGCAGTGGGACCTAGATGCCTAAGTCTACATTAGAACTCTTATAGAACCAATGAAGATTTAATCTGAATCTTGAGCCATCTTCAGGTTCACAGTAACCTTGAATAACTCCCTGCCCTATGAATGACAGGGCTGCTTACCTGCCTTCAGTCTTGAAACACATGAGTTAAGTGATCCTTTTTGAGAAACTCAGATAGAAAGGAAACTCATCTCACACATGAAATTTGTATGCCAAACACTTGCCCTCTGTTTCTCCCAGACTTTTGGCACCCAAGCTGTGCTGTGTAGAATCACACAACCCAATCATCCTACATTATTTTTTTTAAAAATAGATAGATGGAAGTTTTTATGGTGCTCCCTTCATAGCCATAGAGACAGTCATTTGGGAATACACCACCATTCATCAGGAAATTAGAGCACTTGCCTAAAAAAGAGAAAAGCCTGTACTGACATAAAAACACTTTCTGGCATATACTGCACTCAGACAATCTATTAAGCCAAAATAACAGTATGCTCTGTTGCACATTTTCAATAATTGTCAGGCAAGAGACAAGAAGAAGGAGAAGAAGTTTTTTTTACAGGGTAGAAACAGACACTTGGATAGTATGAAAACAAGGATTGCAAGTGTTTCAAAAATCAAACACAGTTCAAATGATGTGTTTGCGAAATGTACGTTGACTCCTAATTCTCTGAGGTACCAGTGCTTGGTTTTGGTTTGTTTGGTTTTATTCATCTCTCACATTCCTGAGTGACAATGTTTTCTGAAAGCATAAAGGGTGTGTGCAACTGATGCTTTGCTGTTCAGGTTATACACTGTACTTACAATGATACAGGCAGGCCAACACCAAAAAGCAGAGTGATCAGTGTCCAGCAGTGATGATTAAATGTGAGACAGCTGTACCCAGTGTGTGGAACAGGCAGAGAGACAACTTCTTGCATTAGAGGGGCTCTGGGGGCAGTGGGAAAGCCCAGACACAAACTATCAAAGTATTAGATAGGCATTGGTGCTGCTGCATAACTGGACACAGTAAGCCACCAATGCAAGATGAAAAAAAGAAGGCTGTGGGTTATCCAGGGCTGCTTTTTAACTCTACTTGCTTTTGTCGTTGCATTGTCTGAGCTGTGAGGTTTCTCTGCACAGAAAGGCAGAGTCTGGAGTGGCCTAAATATGAGATTTATGCATTTCTATGCATAGAAGTTCAGTAGACCTGCCTCTTCAAGATGTGCCATACGTGCATGCAGATCCATGCACACTCAGTCTGTGATTCCAAACAAAAAACTCAGTTGCAGGATTTAAACCCAAGGGGAAACACAAGCACACAAAACAAGAGAAACCAGGCAAGAGACAGACAAGCAGATCTTTTCCAAGTTATTGTCAATGACTACATGGTGCTGTGAAGGCATGGTGTGGCAATACCACAACAGCAAGGTCAAAAGGAGTGCACAGGCCCTCTTCTAGAAACACCTACACATCTTTGTTCTCTTCCGATAATTCTTCCGGTTCTGCTTGCCTGGCATTTATCAGAGACTGCACCTGGGCAAAGGAAAAGGAAAAGAGTCATTTGGGAGCTTATTTGCTTTCACACTGATGCCCAGAACTGACCTTGCCACTCCTCTGGAGGTTTTGTGCTTAGTACACCATGAACACGGCAGCAAACCTCAAAGCTGGTGCCTCTCCTGACTGACTAGAGGGCAATGAAGGAAGACACTCACTCTTTACCTCTGTCTGCTTTCTTTCTTTTAACCTCCTCCTTCTCCCAAGAGGCAAACCACACTCCTAACTCACTCCCAAACTATTGTCTCACTTCACTGACTTTGAATTACCTGTGTTTTAATACCTTGCAGGATCAGCAGAGACAGCTCTCTTGAATAGGGGAGTATGGATAGAAAAAGTGCTCCCTCCCAGTTTGGGATAGAGGCAGCAAGAGAAAGGCCACAGAAACCTCTGTCATTAAGCTTCCCTCACCTCTCAGGCAATTCCAGAGAACATTCACCCCATTATTCCTCCACCCTCCCATACCTTTCCTCCCTCTCAGAGCACACAGGGTCCCTTCACACCAGGCACTCTGCTGCTGCCTGTGCTTTTCCTCATGCCAAGACAGCAGATACATAGTCAGAGAAACAGTCCTGGGCTGACCATGATTCTGGTGTGCTCAGCAAAGCTGACTCCATCCCCACAGAGCCCCAGCAAGGCACCTTACCTCCTTCAATATGAACTGCAAGGGGTCATCAGGCTTATGGAACAGCAGTTTTTCTGTGATATCCTGAGACAGAGACAGACAGAAAGAAAGAATTATTGATCCTTGTATAGATGAGTGCCTGCACTTCCTATTCCAATGCCATCTGCATTTTAAAAAGCAAGAATCTCTTCAGACACCAAAGATGATCAAGGATTCCTTTCTATTGCTTTTTCTTAAGTCTATACTTAAGAAAGCACAGGACAAAGAGGGGTCTGGGGAAGGGATAATTTTGTTCAAGCTAACTTTAGGACAAGCTTCTCATGTAAGCCTCTGGAAGGAGATGAGAAATACATATTTCACCTGAAATATCTGTAGAATTTTATGTTCCTCCACGTAATTCATGGCAGCTTGATAGGGGTCTCCAAAAGCCTCTGGATTCTCCAATGATTCAAACGTAATCTCTGCTGCTGACAACACAGTCTCAACGGTGTTACTGCCATCCTGTGTGGATTCAGAGGTGTACATCTTGACTTTGAAACCTGGAAGTTCACTCACAGGTGATCTGATCTCAGGTGAGCTTTCTCTGGATGCAAACTACACAATGAGCAGGAAGTGGTGCTCGGAACGTGGTGGTCTCTTGACAGCCAGCTGGTCTGCAGACACTGGCAATTCTACTACAGATGGCTGGGCTGCAGATGCTGGTGCTTCCACACCAGGTAAGTCATCCAGTGATGGTGGGGATTCAACTATAGGTGTGTGGTCCTCAGGTGGTTCAGCAGCTGGTGGTACACAGATTCCTCCACTTCAGATTATGAATGATCACTGAATCCTTGCTAAAATATTTAGCAGAAAAAGAACAAGAGTATTTTAAACATCTGTCTCCACAGACTAGACACAGCACATTACTCCACCCTCTGCCAATACACAGCAGCCACACTTAAAGCGTGCACTAAGTGTGCATAGGGTTTATTTCTGTGGCTGGCCGCCCCTGCACCTTCTGCATGATCACAGGAACTTTTCTTAAGCTCCAGCCCAGCCCTTCAGAACTGGTCTGAACTACGCAGCAGTTGTACCTGTGCCCGATCCTCACTTACTGACTAGTTTTCCTAGGGTGACTCGGAGTATGTATTCTGGGTAGCTTTGTCTCTGTGGAAGTCCCTTGGATGGATCCCAGACCTGACTCATNTGAACTACGCAGCAGTTGTACCTGTGCCTGATCCTCACTTACTGACTTGTTTTCCTAGGGTGACTCGGAGTGTATATTCTAGTAGCTTTGTATCTATGGAAGTCCCTCGGATGGATCCCAGACCCGACTCACGATCTTTCCTCGCCCACGACTTTTGGTGAGCCCTCTTACGTGCACGCTGCCCACGCTGTGGCTGCCCTCAGCTCCTGCCTCATTCCCTGCTTGGTGCATCTCCAGGTTTGCTCCCTGACAGCAGCAGCTGAAATTTGTGCAGGCCTTACCGATCTACCCCTCGAGCAGCTGGCCGTGGACTGTGCTGTATCCACGTCCCACACTCCCATCCCTAGACCTGTGACTGGGTACGGGCAATCTTGCCCTGTTTCTTCCTCCCATCCCGAGTCCCGATTGCTGCAGTGCTGCCTGAAGCGGGGTGCTGGGGGAGGGCCGAGGGGGAGCAGGACCTGCGCTCACGCCCCAGGAACTGGGAAGGAAGGTGTTGTTCCTAGGGTCAACGGGTTGTTGACAACGGGGTTCGCTTCGTGCGGAAGGGAGGCGGTGGGAAGCCGGGCCGGGGCGCTCGGGGGCGAGGCGGGGCGGCGCAGCCAGGGAAGCGGGGGGAGCGGTTCCCGGCCGGGGCTCTCCCTCACCTGCCCCCGGCTCTGCAGGGAAGGGCAGGGGCGAGGCGGGGCGGTGCAGCCAGGGAAGCGGGGGGAGCGGTTCCCGGCCGGGGCTCTCCCTCACCTGCCCCCGGCTCTGCAGGGAAGGCCAGGGGGCGCTTCGCCCCCCGCCGGCACCGGCTCTTTCTGCCGCTCGCCGCTCGCCGTAGCGGGGGAGGTGGGGCAGGCGCGGGAAGCCGCGGCGGTTGCCGGGGTAACCGTTGTCACGTGCCCCGGCGCGCGGTGCCGCCGACGTCGCGCGGGCGCTGAGTGCCGCGCGGCCATCTTGGGTGAGGGCGGAATTGCAGGGTGGGGGCGCGGGTAATCCCGGAGTTAATTAATGCCTGGGAGAGTTAATTAATGGCTGGGAAAAGACTTCCGAGATTAACGAGTCCAGCCAATGACCGAGCGCCACCATGGCAGCTGGACTGTGGCAGGAAGTGCCGCGTCCAGTCTCTGCTTGAACATGTCCAGGGACGGTGACTCCACCACCTCCCTGGGCTGTCCATTCCAATGTTTAATTACGTTTTCTGTAAAGAAATTTTTCCTGATGTCCAACCTAAACCTCCCCTGGCGCAGTTTGCGACTGCATCCTCTTGTCCTGTCGCTGGTTGCATGGCAGAAGAGCATAGACCTGGCTACAATCTGTTTACAGGCGGTTGTGGAGGTTCCCCCTGAGCCTCCTTTCCTCCAGGCTAAGAGTCTCCCAGCTCCCTCAGCTGCTCCTTGGAGCTCTGCTTCAAACCCTTCACCGGCTTCTCTGCACTTTTCTGGACTCACTTCAGCACCTCATGGCTTGTAGTGAAGGGGCCCAGAAGTGGGCTCGATTCAGAAGAGACAGGATTTGAGGTGTGATCTCCCCAGTGCTGAGTATAGAGGGACAATCACTGCCCTTGTCCTGCTGCTCACACAATTCCTGATGCAGGCCAGGATGTCACTGGTGGTGGTGCCTGGCACTGGCCCTAGTCGTGGCTCTGGCTCTGGTTCTGGTCTTGGTTCTAATTCTGGTCTCGGTCCTGGAAAAGGACATGTCAAATACCTTGTACAGGGAAGCAGGGAAGCAAGAGGTAGGATAGTAGAGTGCCAAGGAAGATATATCCATGTACATTGATGTGAGAGGTACTTTCTCCTGTTCTCAGTTTCACACAGATCCAGACAGTTGGTGTTCTGCGTGATGAACTTAGTCAGAAAAAGCAAATAAACAGACTGCCAGTTTTCCCCAAAGAGGAGATGAAAGGATAAAGATAAAAGCTGCTCTGGGTTACCACAGTAACCAGCTTCTGACATATTCTGGTTCATGCTCCAGTCTGACAAGAGCTGGGTTTGAAACAACTGGCTGAAACTGCCATGGGGGCTTATGGGGATGAGAGGAGGGCAGATACAGGACTTCAAAAGCTGTTCTAAACTTACAGGTGTCACTTACATTCAGAGCAGTTCACTTTGTATGTGTTTTTCAGGTTATGCCATTGGCCTTTTAAGAGAAACAGCTGCCTCACTGCTCCAGTACCAGGTTCATGACAGTGCTGTCCATATCCTCAGCCACGCTGACCACTCAGATCATCTTGCACTGGAGCACTGCTGTTTGCACTCATGGGATGCCAGGCCATTCCCTCTCTGATCGCTTCTTGCATCTCCCATTTATTTCTCCATGTGACAGTGATGGTTCCAGACAGCATGGGACTGCCAGCTTTTTGTAACTGCTGATACAGTTTTATCTGAAGGAGCATCTTGATATCAGTTGTGTGTTAGGGTGGTTGTGTGCTGAGACATCCCAGTGCTGTGTTCTCCACAGCATGACTCCCTGCAGGATTTCTCCCATGGGTTTCTCCTCTCTATCCTCTACCGGACGGGACTAAGCAGTTCTCTGCTGCCTGCTGGCTTCAAATAGTGTCATGCTGTGGGTAAATCTCGAGCCCCATGTGTTCCTTTCATCTGTGCCTCATTGGTAAACAGCAGATATCTCCATTTCCAACCCCACTGCCTACTGCAGGGATCTGGCTGCTGGGTCTGGAAAGCTAGGATTTTGCACAGGGAAGTAAGATGAATGACTCTATTAAATAAACATCACTGCTCTGTTTATTTTTTCAAAAGAACAGATTAAAAAAAAAGGCAGAAGATGCATTTTAAATGCATTAAAAATTCTAAGCAAAATAATGCCTTAAATACAATGCTCATGTAAGATAAATCACATGGCTTTTTCCTACACAGGCACATGGAAAGCAAAAGCGTATTATTATATCATTATTTATATGGCACCATATGCTAAGTCTGGAACTTAAAGACTTTGAAATAAATAAGAAAACACCAGCTGCAGATTAGCAATACACTCCTTTATTGGGAGTCACTGTGTAACTGTGGCTATCATTCCTGCTGTTAAGTTAAAACTTAAATAAATTGTCAGAGAAATAAGATAGCCATTAGAGATTCAGTGTCTGTCTCCTGGGGACGCTTTTTCTAGCAGCTGTAACAAAGACCTGCTGCTGGTTTTGTCCTATCTCTGTAGTAACTCACTGCATTTGTCCCTGCAGTATCGCACAGTTGTTCAGTAGAGATGGTTGAGCTGCTCACTATAAATAATGTTGGTTAACAATGCAGCCCCTTTTGGGTTAATAAATTACACTCAAACCACTCTTGAGCCTCTTTGATTGGTTTCTTGCAAGTCTGCAGTGGAGAGTTGGAAGAAATCACTTTCCACAGTCTGTTTACTTCGAATATTTCTTCTTATTTTATTGAGCTGTAAATATACATATAAAATAGCCAAATCTTTAAAATGCCTATCTCAAATTCTGGTCGCCTCATCTGCTACTTGAGAATTGTAATGAGATGCATGGGATGAAACATCAGGAAATTTAAATGTCATTGCTTAAAGGGGTAGAGGGCCTCGGTCAGCACCAGGCTGGGGGATATATCTGCCTCCTTTGTGTGGGATTTGCTGTCCAAAGCTGGGGTTTTCCCCAGGCTGAGGTTGGTGGCTGGAGCAGGGAGCTCACCTGCCACATGATCCATGAGCTGTGGCAGCCCAGTCAATACCCATAGCCAGGGCCTCGAGGTTCTCTGTGCGCTGCAGCCCCAAAACTCTCTGACCTGTGGTTTTGCACAGTTGCAGCCAGACATAGTTAAAGCTTTCCTGAGCTCTGGTGAACAAGGAGCAGCTTTAGGTCACAGACCAATGATCAAAAAAGACCCCAGGCTGTGAGGCAGAGGCTTGGGGTCCTTGGAGATACATCTCTGCTCATCTGTGTCCTGACTGGTGACTCTGTGGGGGTCATGAGGCTGCCCTGCACATTGGTTCCTTGCCTCAGTGGTGGGTTAATTGTTCTGCCCTCGATCCAGAGGGTTTGTGAGAAAAGAACAGGCTGGGAGGAGAGCAGGTGTTAGTGCTAGACAGTGGAGAAAGCCAGCCCCTGTGTGAGGTAGAGGGCTGGGGTGCAAGGGGAAGAGAGGTGAGCCTGCTGATTTGCATCCAGACTGCTCCTGTACCAGCAAACTTTGATGTGGGTGTGCTTCTGGCAGCGACGTGGAAGAGGAGACTGTTCCCAGGTGTCTGCGCTTGTACAGGTGGCTCTGAGTGCGTGCTGGCAAGTGCAGCTCTTCCCTCAACGCTTCCTGCAGCTCGGGCTCTGCCTGCATTTCCCAGCAGAGAGCAGCAGAGCCTCGTAGCTGCTCGCAGGGCTTCGGAGTGCGGCAGCCTCCGAGACCTTCTGGCAGCTCTTGCCTCCGCAAGGCACAGCAGTAAACCTTCGCTGAGCTCGCAGGCATGTCAGGCCTGTCAAGAGCTCTGGTGTGGACAAACAGAAAACGCATGCTCTCAGTAGCGAAGATTCGGGTCTTTACCGAAAACCAAGATGTTTGCAGAAATCAGTGGGACCTTTCTTGAAGGGGTGTTCTCCAATTTGTCTTTCTTTCTGCTCAAAGTTTGCCGAAAGGGAGTGCCTCAAGTATGGCTTCA
>VZUA01023214.1:0-11808 GCA_013401035.1 Horornis vulcanius | reverse complement strand
CAATAAAAGGAAACATTCCCTGCTTTTCACTGAGTAAAAAAATACTATTGTGTACTTTCTTAGAGCTTGCACTTTAGAAGGAGGAGAAAGTGACTGTGGCAGACAAGACTCTTTGGAGAGCTCAGTAAACAGACTGTGTCAGTTTCTGAGCAATATGGGGTGGGCAGGAGTAAGTAGGTATTTTTTTTATCCGAGGTGGTTGATTCAAGAAGGTTGGAATGGGATTCCTGATTTAGTTAATTGTCTCCATTATTATATCATCCTCACACGAAGACATGTACTAGCGTAGGTTGTTACATACTTTCTTTTCAAGGCCATGTTTTATAAGAAACATTTTTAAGCTGTAACTGCTACAAAAAATACAGTCACATCTAACAAATTGACAGGACCATTCTTTAGTTAAGGCAAGTGGGGTGATGTGTTTCAACCCTTTCTACTCCTCTGTCCTTTTGCAACCATAGTGCCTTTTTAAAAGGTTCAGAAGTGACCCAAGCACTTGAAGCAAACTTAAACTATATTTGCCATGGTTATCAAATGCCCAATCTGATAGTCTAAAAATCCACTGCTGGGAAGGAGGAGGGGGAAGAGAACTCCAGAGTGACCACAGTGTGACTGTAGTAGAGCTCCTTAAAGAGTGGGCTTGTCTTATACTCACGTGTGTCAAACATGGAGAAACTATTCCCTGGACTCAGTGTTTCAGACTCTTTGAACTGTATCTTCCCAGGAACATTAATGTCAAACAAATGAACCTGAAATTATACTATGATTAATAACAATTAATAAGAATTTCTCTGCTTGGTATTTGAGCCTCTTTAGGCATCTGTTTTCTACTGTTATCTAGGCTACTCTTCTGTCAGGATCCAAAGTAAACACTGCTTAAGATTGTTAGATCCCCCAAAGATGATTAGAAGTATTTTCTTCTTTACAGAAATATACATGTCTAAAGTATCAAATACACACAAAACAGCTAGGTATCTTGACCTAGTGATTTGTCTCTAACATTTTAGTCCCATTTCTGCAAAACTTCTCAAGAAAAATACCTTCACTGAGCCATAAAATTCCCATGACTTCAGCTATGCAGATGCCTCTATGGGCACGCAGCAGCCTTTATCCCTCCTTTGCAATGGAGAGTGTTGTTCCAGACTGGAGCTTCCTAACAACAGAGCTGGTTTTATTTTATTGTTTGCTCATTCTTAGCACAAACCTGCACTCATTCTACGAGCAACTCCTGGGCTTGCAGACTGCTGTGCTGTGACAGGTGGAAGGCAACACTGAACTGCACAGGGTGATCTAGTAAGTGATGCTAATGTAGAATCAGCAAACAGAATAAATGAATACCTGGACCACTGAGAGATTTTGCACCACCTTATTTGTTCCAAGTAACCCTGCATTATCTTTTTGGCTTATCCTTGAAAGAAATAAGCTGTTGTTCACTCATGGAGTGATCCCTCTGTGCAGTCCCATGAACAGAAACTGGGGATAAGAACTAACAGAACAGTCCCATGAAGAGAAACTGACTCTGGAGTTACAAATGGGGGGCAGTTTTCCAGAAGGCACAAAGCAATGCTGAGGTGCAAGACAACAGCAAGCAAACATCTACCACAAACAGGAGTGACAGCTTAACTTGGATTGTGCATGTCTGCACTAATCACATGTATGTATAGCACCGAGTATGTAAAGAACATACATTATAACAGAAGGACTAAATCCATCAGGAAGCTGAGGGAAATCCTGATCCCACTCAAGTGGCACCATGTTTTAGACTTAGGCCAGGGTACAGAGATATCTGAGTTGGATAAGGTTTTACTCTTTATCAGGGTTTTTCCAGCATATGGGGAAAGCCAATAACACCTTCTAGTGCTTTGTTATCCTTATCCAGAACAAATTTATGACCACCTTTGGAAGTGGTGCTTACATGCCCCAAATAACAGTTACATGAAATTCCATGGGTGATGGTACACAACTTATTATTATTGTAAGATTCTACTAATTTATATCACCTTTAAGTACAGATGAAATAGTTTTTGCAACACCACTGAGAAAACTGTTCATAACAATATTCTGCCATCTTACCTTCCTATGCTTTGCCAGCAGAGCACCATCAGGCCCAAAGACAGCACATGTGTTGTAGAGNGTTGGATAAGGTTTTACTCTTTATCAGGGTTTTTCCAGCATATGGGGAAAGCCAATAACACCTTCTAGTGCTTTGTTATCCTTATCCAGAACAAATTTATGACCACCTTTGGAAGTGGTGCTTACATGCCCCAAATAACAGTTACATGAAATTCCATGGGTGATGGTACACAACTTATTATTATTGTAAGATTCTACTAATTTATATCACCTTTAAGTACAGATGAAATAGTTTTTGCAACACCACTGAGAAAACTGTTCATAACAATATTCTGCCATCTTACCTTCCTATGCTTTGCCAGCAGAGCACCATCAGGCCCAAAGACAGCACATGTGTTGTAGAGCTTTCCACCATCCTCTTCTGGAATGGATCCTTTGTAGAGGCGAGAACAGAGATTTCCCCCACTGTATTACTGATGTAACTTTGATCCAGTGGCAGTAATAGACATTGCCTGTTTTCCCCCCGTGAGATGGTCACTAAGACTAAACTACCTCCAATGAGATATATGCTGCACTCCTTTGCAACTTCTGACAGCTTTTGTGTTGATTCCCCAGGGATCTTCTCTGCATACTCCTTAAAGTATTGGGTTCCATATGGAGAATTAAAGCATTCCTAGAATTAAATGAAAAAAAAAGCTTAAATCCAGTAACACCACTTCAATAAGATGTACCTAACTCTTCAAACTCCTCTTTAACCATGTTCTCAAACAACCTTTGGTCACAGAAGTTTAGTTTATAGGAGCCCAGTAAGCAAAGCAGAAAATGCCAGGAAGGCACTGAGAGACTTGAACAATTGTTGAAAATACAACAGGTGTGTTTCTGGAGAAAACATGCCAAACAGAACGTGAGCTAACACTATCATGGCAAGCTGTAAGGCTAGCACATTCACTGCTCTGGGCTTAGCAAGAACACAAGGGATGTTCACCTCAGAATGAGGAGCCAAGTTCCACACAGCTCATTTGACAAGTTACAAGCTCAATAGATCCTCTCAAAACTGTGAAAAGCTCATGCTCATCCACAGCCCATGACTTCTTAATTTTTAAAAGGACACCTTCAAAAGCATGCATTTCTCAAAATAATTTATTGTTTTGCTAAAACCATCCTTTAAACACTATTTCCTCACAACTGAACAGTGTCCTCCACCTTATGCCCTAGTTAAAGATTTGCCATCCCTCAGAGCAAGGCATGTAATCTTTACACAGTCAGATTGACAGAGTAGTTTAGGTGGGCTAGTGGTATTTGAGATGCCCAAGATATGAGGAGCTTTCACTCAGTTACACTTGCCAGCTCTGTGAGGATGTGAGACACCTCACCCAACAATTCTTTGTCCCCTGAAGGTGTACAGCTGGAGGCCACAGATAGGCTATCAAACTGTGGCAGCAACATCTCTTCTGTGAGAAAGGGACTCCCAGCCCACACACCTCCATTGTTCCCTCTGCTCATCAGAAGTGACAAACACACCCCCACCCCCTCCCCGCAAAGAAAAAGGCAGAAAAAAAATTCAAGCTGTGACTAGCACAATAAACATTTCTGCTTTAACTGCTCAAGCCAAGTTCTTAACAACTGAGGTAGGTTCTACTGAACAGGAATGAAGGAAGCCAAGCTGGAAAGGGTCTTTTCCCCCTATACAGGTACTAGGCCACCAGGTACCAGCTAACCCACAGCACAATCTGTAGCTGGAAGAAGCAGGAAGGAAAGTCTCTGCAGGCTGTCAAAAATGAGCTTTCAGGCTTTTGAAATCTGGGCTGAACTTCCAAGAAGTGAAAGCAAAGCCAGCTGCCTCCATCTTCATATATTCAGTGTGAGTTACTTTTCTTCATATAAAGTTATTAAAGCAAACAACGAACCTCCAAAGAAACAAAACAGAGGGAAGACAGTATTTCATGCCCGTGCCCTAATGTCAATGCAAAATGTATCTCCCAAAAGTCTGTGAAATGTCTTGCCCGTGTTTAACAACTTGTAGTCTAAAAGCATAAATCACTGATGGCAAAGTGAGTATCTCAGCTGGAAATAAGTCTGGAAAATTCAATGTCTGTACACACGATGAAACCAGTAAATGATAGCTATTGTCTACACAGGAGGCCCAGGCAGAACACTGAATTTGCAACACAAGAACCAGGTCAGCACAGAGGAGCTGGGAAGGTTGCCCAATGCTTCCTGCATGACAGCAGGACAGAAAACATTCTGTGTGTAAAACTGAGACCTAAAGTTCACCCAGAGATGAACTTTGCACTCCTGTGTCAGACACTGCAGGGTGCAGGAGTAACACAAGCACCCCCGTGAAGGGAGGATAAAAACTCAAAGCAGCACTGGGAAGCCCACCCTGTTGCCAGCACACCCACTGTATGAAAATTCAGCAAAGTAATTATCGCTGAAGTTCAAAAAATAAGTCAGAAGTGACTGATCAATTTAAGTGGCTATTTATAATTCCAAACATGGATGTCACAAGAGAAATGTGTCTTAATCATAATTCAGCCACAAATGACCTGCTGGAAATATCTTTTAAGTTTATTTTGTTTCTCATGTATCTGGAATGCTTACAGCAAAGAGAGTTACTGTGTACTGTCTTTCACCTTCATCTCAACATTCTTTAGCTGAAAATTGTCTTTTTCTACACTTCTTTAGCAAAGATTCAAACTACAGTGTCACTTACCTGAATTCAGAATATATCAATGATACCATTGACTAGGATTCAAACCAGCAAAAACTTTACCAGAATATTATACTACAAAAAAGATCAACCTGTTTTTTGTTTCCCTTTTCATTCCCCACCTCTTAGTGTGCTGCCAGATATAACCCCTGGGATTTTTTTAGTTTTATTTTGAAGCTTCGTACAGCATCTAAGCTGCCAGGGAGGAAGAGGAATATATATCGGATTAATAACACCAGAAAGAGGTTTGGAAGGGTTTGAAGCATAAGGCCTAAGTAGGCCATGATCTTTACTCACAGGCAGAGCCACAAGTTTTGCTCCTTTAGCTGATGCCTCTCTCACCAGTCCACAGGCTCGTTGGAGATTATCTGATTTAACAGCAGATACATGAAGCTGGATAAGAGCAAGGCGGAATGCTGATGGCAGAAAAGAAAAAAATTATTCATCAGAATTCCCCCAGGTAACCCTCCCAAATTTGAATTCAGTAATGAGCATTGACAAAAACAAATGAGTTAATATATAAACATATGCACAAACCACTACCAACTCATTTTGCAGCCTATGCCTGACTCTGCAAACACAGGGAATCTCCCAACACAGGGAGAGCACTGAAACCCAGGACTGCCAACAGGAGCCATGCACGGCCACCATCCTGCAAAGATCACAGAGCTCCTGGGCCAGCAACACCCAGTCCATCTGCTAGGGGAAAGAGCCATGTTACAGTAAAGGAAGAGCACAGGTCCCCCCAGCCCCTCCTTCCCAGGCTGCTGCCCACTGTGGGAGCCCATCTTCTTCACCTAAAATGTCACTAGCACACCAAAGGACTGGATAATCCCAAAAGCACCAAATAAAGGAATTGTTTGCTTTTATTCCTCAATTCACACCTAGTCTGGGAAATGGCTATAAAAACCAAGAAAGGTTAGCATCTTTCCTGATTATTTCTTAGCAAACTAGTTTCTGGCCAAGTTGCAGGTGTTACCAACAGCTTCTACTCCCACTAAGCAGGATATACATTTGCAGACTCTCTAAGCAGCCACGTTTAGCGCATACCCCTTGGACTTCCTTCCATTAACCTCCAAGTACCCTAGGTTGTAGGGAAACACCCTGATCAGGTAGAACTGTTTCCTTTAAAACAAACAAATCAAACACGCAACCAATCCTCTCTGGCTTTATAAAAAAAAAATGTATCCCAGCTTCATAGCACCTCTCCTGCCTGGAAAACTCCCCCATCATACAGTCAAATATCACAAGACGACAAAGTTGGAAGCAAGACAGTCCCAGTGGTCAGGGAACCTGGAAAAGCTGATTCAAGTGAAGATGAGACCAGGTCAGAAGCAGTCTTGATACAACTTTTTTCCCCACTTAAATCTCACTTCAGTAGCTAAGCAGCTAATTTCTAGAGGTTAAGCAAATGATTAACTGCTCCCTTTGCCACTCCTCATGTAAGAGACTTTTACTGTTGGCTCTATTAGCAAAGCTTATCTGGCATTCTGAACAGACATAACCATAGGTTTCAGATCCACTGCGGTAATCATACTAGGGATCTGTCAAAAACTTCCCAGTATTTGTGGAATGTGTTTTAGTTCAGACAGGTTGGCCACTTAGATTTACATTTCAGCGTAAAAGAAAAAATAAAAGGTACCAGGAAAAAAAACATAATCTTTAAAACACCAGGAAACATAAGATAATTAATATTATTTTCCTATATATAAAAATAATATTATATGCCTCAGGTCTGGAGTTTGATAAGGTGCAAAACTGAAGCTCAGCCACAACAAAACATTTGTGCCACAGTTTCCTTTACAAACAGATGTGGAAGCAACAGAAATGCAAAGAAATGTGCAGCAGTGCTGTAGAGACCTCTGCTCCCAGCCTTGACCAGCTGCCTCAAAAATGTATTTAAAAGCAATTCTCAGGATAAGCCTGAAGAAATGTAGGCCAAAATCAGGTAAAAGCGCATCGGAGTAAAATAATGGTTCACATTTGTACCACTATGTTACAAAACATGTTTTTTTTGTTTTAAAACACGGGAAGCGAAGCACGCCCGGTTCGTTCGCATTTCTTGAGAAGCTGAGCCCTGCAGGGCGAGCGCTGTATCCCAGTCTGTGCCCCTTTCCCTGCATTGCTCCACAGGCGGGGAGCTCCCCGCATGGAGGCCTTTCCCGGCCTCCCGCGGCCGGGGACTCCGGGGAGGCGCGGGGCACCCGGAGAGCGCCCCGCGGAGCCCTTCCCGGCCGGGCGGGGCCGGGATGTCGGCAGGAGAGGGACGGGAAAGGCTCCCACTCACACGCCATGGCTCCGCCGGCCGCCCGCATTCCCGGCACCGCCCGGGCCCGCGGGGGCTGCCGGGACCGGCAGGGCCCCGGGGGGAGGCACCCCCTCCCCGACCGGACTGCCGCAGCGGAGCTCCCAGGCTCCGGCTGTGCCGAGAGCCTCTCTGCCCTGCCCTGCGCAACAACCCCTGGGAGCCTTAAGTCTGCTAAGGGCTCATCCCAAGGGACCTGTACCAGCTCACAGGTAACCTGTTCACCTGGGACATCCCCCGCCGTTTTTTACAAGAACAGCATCTCCCAGGGTACAAACACCTCCACAGTGCTCCAGATGTGGAGCAGTGTCCCGTTCTGGAGTCCTTAGTACCAGAGAGACAAGGAGCTACTGGAGAGGGTGAAGTGGAGGCTACAAAGATGATTTGGGGTCTGGAGCATCTCTCTTACGAGGAGAGATTGTGGGAGCTGGGCCTGTTTAGTCCAGAGAAGGGAAGGCTGAGAGGGGATCTCATAAGTGCATATAAACATCTCAAAGGCATTTGTCAAGAGGGTGGTGCCAGACTAATTTCAATGGTGCCCAGTGACACAACAAGGAGCAATGGTGATAAACTAAAACACAGAGTTTCACCTCGACATGAGGATGAACTTCCTTACACTGAAGGTGGCAGAGCACTGAACAGGCTTCCCTTGAAGTCTCCCTTCCTGGAGACATTCCAAACCCACCTGGACAAGTTCCTGTGTCACCTGCTCTAGGTGACCCTGCCTTGGCAGGGAACTTGGACTGGATGAGCCCCAGAGGTCCTGTCCAACACTGCCAATTCTGTGAAACCAACACACTATGTAGCATGCTGCTCTTCCTTGGCTTTAAACACCAAGTGCTCCCCTCTACTCAGCACAAAACATTGCTGTCTCAGGTACATATTTTCCAGCCTTGAGCTTCTTAGAAGCATGTTTATAGAAGCGTAGATTTATGTTGTGTAGCAGTATTTCTCACACAAGATTATGTCTGTAAGCTGAAGGCACGTAATGGCAGAATGGGTAAAGATAAAATGGGTAACCCAGTGTGATCAATCTCTTACACACTTTCCCTTTCAGGAAACATGCAGAGAGATAAAGGATGGGAAGTGCATAACCACTGTAAAATACACAACCACTACTGCATACAACAATTACAAACCTTCCTTCAACCAGAGAACTATTCAACCTGCCCCTTGGGGCAGTAAAGGGAACCACTCATCCCAATCTGACCAAGCCAAAAGATGGCAGAACAGAAAGCGCAGCAGCTCTTAGCAGGCCTCCCTCCTTTTTATACATGCTCATGGTGGCAGAAAGAGCATATGACTTTTTTTTTTTTCTTGAAACATCACACTTTGCAGGCTCCAGGTGGAAAGAACAGTTGTCTCCCAACTTCTTCCCGCATAAGAAAAAGAATAAAAATTAAGTAGTATCACCCCTTCAAGGTGCAAAGCATATGCCAAAAATCCAGTTTCCCTGGGTCAGAGAGATAAAATGTATTTTTCAAATTTCCAAACAAAAGTATCTGAAAGCACTAGGTATACCCAGTAGAACAAGTTACATAGTACCACCCTTTTCCATCCCTGAAGGGAAACTTCACGTATTCAGTAGACTATGCCTGTGTTGAAAAAGCTTACTTGAGAGTACCTGAAGTTCTGAAACTACAGCTGACATCTTGTTGGAAGGAAAAGATACAACCACAGGTGAGACCCATGTGTTAGTGCTAACAGGAAAAGGCAATTTTAAAAATTGCAACTCTGCAATCAACAGTATTTGTTGTGGGTAATACATGTAAAGTTCTTTACAAATTCTCATACAAATCAGAATCTAAAAGAATTTGTGAGACAAGTGATGAGCCATCAGTGAGCACAGAAGCACCAACTCTCACTATGACACAATGGTAAGAGCTTTCATTTGGCAGGCAAGTTTACTCCAAGACTTTCTTTCATACTCCAGACCTCATTTCTATCACTCCTGCATCGTAACAACTGTCACCTTATATTCAACAATACAGACAGTGATGCATGCAGAATAAAACAAGAGCCAACACATCTCTAGCAAATAATTAAAAAAAAAATCCTTGAAGCTAAAAGGAACAGAAAGTAGCACACCGCACACCAACTTTTTTGATTTTCCTTTTCAAAAAATGTCACTGCAATACTATAATTAGAATTTCTGCTCAGTAATACGAGTTCTGTAACAAAACCAGTAACTATGGGTATGTACACTATAAGGCAAAAGTGGCCCTTAGACTGTGGGTAGAGATACACCAGCACCATTGAAATTATTCATAGTTTGGGCTGAACTTTTCAAGATAAGAGGTCTGTTGATAACTTGTACATTGCCTTAAAATTTACAAATAATTAGCCTCGAAATGGCTTGGACTGTATTTTCTACAGAGAAGAGATTTAAGAACTGAATTCCTGTGGCTTTACTTGCTGTAGATCTCAAAGGTCTGCTGTATTTTCTGTCCTCACAGTGAGGCATACACATTAGCAACGTTCCACATTTAATACTCAAATACACCTGTGTAATAGCTGAGTGCCATTTTCACTTTTCCACCTCCTAACTAGGAGAAATATATTGTATCGTTCTGTCAACATTTTCGTAATAAAAATATGATGCTGAGAAGTCTGGAATTTATGCAGAGACCTTTTCTATAACTTGATTATTTGCTAATTCACTTTGACCTTTCTGTGAATGCTCACCCAAAAGTCCATAATGAAATTAACTTAAATTCTGAAATACTTACAGTAAGAAGTCAGTGGCAGTAGCTCCCTATGATCCATAATCAGCTTCGTCCACTCCAAAGATCAAATTCACTTCCATTTACAAAAAACCTTTAGGAAAAACTTCTAATTGATTCAGAGAATTTACACAGTATGCAACTGAATGCCTTCTGACAGAACAAGTTATGTTCAAATTGTACTGGTTTATTTACAACTGTAGTTTATAAACAGTAGCACAAACATCTTTACATGAAAAAATCTCATTGCTGAAGTAGGCACAGAGTCAGAGACTCTTGAGGATATTTTCAGAAGGGATTAGGAAGAGGAAAATGTAATACAACAGCTGCTGGGCAAAACTATAAATACATGAGCATTGGCCCAGGTGCAATTTCATGCAAATATTTTCAACAGTTCAAGTTCTATTGGTGTTTACTCATAGTAAGAAGAAAGAAAAAGTTATTAGTTCCAGAATTAAGGTGCCCTAGCTTGATTCCTAGTAAAATAACTTAGAATAAATGTTTTTTATAAAGGTCAGTTTAACTTATTTTACCTTCTGATGAAGTACCAAATCATAGACTTTGATTCAAGTACTCAGAAGATTTCATGCAGCAAAGCTAATCCCCATTATCTTTATTTCACAGTTTTTGGTGATTTCCCATCAGTCTATAAAGATGCTCTGCCTTGTCCATAAGAACATTACTGTACTGAGCTTTGAACAAGAGAACCATTCTTGAACAAATGGAAAGCTTCTGATGAACAATCATACAGTTCCATCTCTCAAATATTTACTAAATTAGAAGTTGTTACTGAAAAGAATATAAACAAATGCTTGAATCAATGAAGGCAGCCAGTTAAGAATACATCTATCACAGGTATACAGCACTGGAATTTCTTTCTTGGTTTTGTGTGCATTCATCTTCTTGCTGAACACACCTTCGGTCAGTGTGTACTCACTTTTGTGCTGAACTGAAGGGTTTTAAACATCTAAATTTCTTAGATATTTTGTTTCTGAGGAACAAGGCAACTTGTTTTCAACTGTTATATTCTGTCATGAAACAAGCATTTCAATGCACAGGCTCATCTTTACAAGGGAAACAGCCTCAACCTATGAAATGTAAAATTTTGCATAATTTAAAAAAAAAAAACCACAACCCTGTAGTAAAAACTACAGTTAATTTCAGTAGTTAAAAATAATCCTTACCACCAATTCCAGTTGTTTAGCCTAGTAGCTGGGAAGACTTTAAAAAACCCTTAATTTTACAAATTGCTTGTATTTTTTCCATTTCTCTGCAGCCCAAACTGGATTTAACTGTTTTTAATGGGAAAACAGTGTTTTTAACATTTGTATCTGCTGTGCTCAAACCCTAAATTTTTAATTAGTCTTTGATAATACCTGCTAGGCAAAATCAAATTTCTAGACTGTAGGCGACAGAGACATTTTATTTGCAAGGGATAATAATTTAAAAACCATTGTGTTTTCAACTGCTTCTCTGTATCTCACAGTCCTTCATTCCTTTAACACACTTAATGTGAACCCAGCTACATCTGCTCTTCCAAAGATGCAGATCACTCCCATTAAGGCTGCATTAAAATGAAACAAACTGACCTTTATAATAAACACTTCTCCAAAACAACAAAAAAATTATAATTAAAAAAACCCAAACAAACAAAAATGCTGTTCAGAAATGGATAATAATTTACCCTATCTTAAGCCTGCTACTCAAGCACCCCCACCAGAAAACCGAAAAATTCTCTTAAATTAGTATTCAGTTGGGAAACAGTCAGCTTGTGTCCACGTACAGTATCTTGGTTCCTTCTTCTTTATAAACTGGTCTCTACAAAGTCTTTAGTTATTAACTTTCCAAGGCATCCAATACTTTCATGATCTGTTGTTTTATGGCTTTGGTAGCATCACCTGCATTTGGAATCAAATACCTTAAAAAAATTAGAAAAAGCCATCATTAATTCACTATTAAATTTTTGAGTATAAATTCCATAATTCTTTTCATTCTTC
>VZUA01023211.1:0-10665 GCA_013401035.1 Horornis vulcanius | reverse complement strand
GATTTCTGGGCTGTACAGGAGTAAATGATACAAACCAACATAAAACTAAGTCCAAGACTAATTCCCATGATTCTTGCTGTAACAGTGGGGAACAGTAGGGAAACAAAGGCAGAAAAAAGAAAAGAAATTATTTTCGTGTCTGCGGAAGCTGAACTGATTGCAAGGCTGGGAATTGACCAGAAAAGTGAGGTGCCAAAACTGTGGGCTTTTGTGTTTTGAAGAGTGTTTGATGCTTCACTGTTAAGTTTAGTAAATTTCTCCCACCTAAGAAATCACACATTCTAAAATCTGCAAGTTCTTGGCCAACAGAAATCTATGAAGAAGAGGGGGTGCATGTGGGAGATGCATTAAAAGTGAGGCAACCCAGAAAATGAGAATCTGGACTTAGCAGAGCTTACCCCACAAATGGCACAGACTTGCAAGTGGTGTTCTGCTTCTGCTCACTTTCTGATTGCGTAAGGACATTTGAGCAACTTTTTAGATTCACAGAATCCTAGAAAAGTGTGGTTTTGAAGAGGCCTTGTAGACCATCTAGTTTCAATCCCCTGCCACAGGCAGAGATCCCAACCACCTGACCAGGTTCCTCCAAGCCCTGTCCCACTCGGCCTTGGAAAATTCCAGGGGTGGGGGCAGCAACAGCTTCTCCAGGCAAACTCTGTCAGGGCCTCATCACCTAAATGTTTTAATTCTTCCTTCTATCTCATCTAAATCTATCTCTTTCAGCTTAAAGCCATTCTCTGTTATCTTGTCACTCCATCCCTTGTCCAAGTCCCTCTTCAGCTCTCTTGGATCCCAGTTGCGAACTAGAAGGGGCTCTAAGGTCTCTCTGGAGTCTTCTCCAGGTGAACACCCCCAGCTCTCCCAGCCCGGCTCCAGAGCAGAAGGGCCCTCTGATCACCTTTGTGGTCTCCTCTGGCTTTCCTCCAAAAGTGCCACATTCTTCTTTTGTTGAGGATCCTGGAGCTGGATGTAGCTTTGCAGGTGGGGTCTCACCAGAACGAGCAGAGGTACGCAATCACCTCCCTCAACCCGCTGGTCACACTTTTACTGATGCAGCTCAGGACATATTTGGCTTTCTGGGCTGCCAGAGCACATTTCCAGGTCAGTAAGGTACCTGTCCTCNAGAAGAATTCCATGGAACTATTCACAGGGCAAAATCTGAATTTTCTTTTCAGACTGGAGCAGATTTTTGTCCCACCTCCTCTCCCTTTGTTGTTAGGCCTTGAGGAATCTTCTTGATCATGCACCTCTATTGATAACATTTTGAGTGAGGACCCCCATACATGTACATCTCTTTACACTTTTTATGGGTAGGTATTACTCAGGTTCTAATACTTTACTCTTGCAACCCAGTGGATCATCTCAAGCCCCTCCAAGGGATCTAAGCACCTCACTCTACAGACTTAAAGAAGCAACCGTATGTTCTGGGAGAAAAGTAGTACTAATTAAAATTGTACTTATAACTGGAATTTATTCTATGACTAAGAATAGAGAGCATATAGCCCTAGATGAATGCTATGGGGTAAGACACAATCAGAGGAAGCTCCTTTTGTCACATCACTAGGGAACTATTAGGAAGGTAAGTTTTCTCTGCTGTAAGAGTTTTGAGTTTTAAGCAACATTGAGGTAATTTATACTACTACCACCTTGTAATTTTGCTGAGATTTAATTCAAAAGACTTGTTAAAATGTAGAGTAACAAGAAGTTATTGTTACTCTACAATACTTCCTTCTTGTAGAAGGAAGCACTATTTTAAAAAGACNTTGTGTTGAATTAATCACATAAAAAATAAAGAAAAAATTAGTAAGTTGAATAAAAATAAATAGAATTTTCTTCTATGAATGTCTGCTGTTAAAATATAGTTTATTTCCTATTGACAAAACCATAATGAAAAAGTAAAAAATGTAGCAAGACATGCAGAAATACCCCAACAAATTATATATTAAAAATGCCAAATAAAGATTTGCTTTGTTGCATCTCTAAAAAATGCTAACTTTCTAGTGATTTAGTCAGCAGCCAGAGGTTTGTAGGTGACCATTGAAAAGTGGGAGTCAGAGCCCAGGAAACTGAGCTTTTCTTTGATAGGAGAATGTTACCCTTTCCTCCAGGAACACTGAGTGTGTGTTTGGCATTTGGCTGAACACTCTGAGAAGGAGATAGCAGAGTTATAAATGTTTTGTATCCATTAGTATACATAACCTAACCCTCCTGGGAGACCTTGAGCTAAAAGAGTATGCTATAAACTTCAGACATTGGTGGTGCTTTTGATTCCTCAATACTTTATCTATTTTTATCACTTGACAGTCTGGAGAACTTGAGGGAAAACTGCTATTCTGGTAAGAGTCATTTTTTTTTCATAAATAATGGCCTGCCTCTTCAGCCACCATGAGCTGGCGTAACTCGTCTGATTTGGTACTTGGATGTACATCCATGAAGATTTACTTCCTTTTCTCATAGATGTACACAGAAGAGAGATCTGCTTCCCCTTTCTTCTTGGCATGGTATCTTAGCAGACCATTTCTAGCCTGAAATCCTATCTTTGGTACAGGTAGCTGCCACCCATGTTGGGAAGTGGTCAGGGTATATTAAAAATTCAGGATGTCCTGATCTCCCCCTCTCTCTGTGGATGGTGATACATACACAATTGAGTGGAATCAGACAGGTTTGCTACGCACTTTGACACATCAGGATTTTTACTGCCCTTTTCATGCCCTGTTTGTCTCCAGAGGAGCTCTCTGGTGTCTCACTGAGTAGTGCAGTCCCACTGATGTGCTCCTCCTGCTCTGATCTGACTGCTGCCCGGATCATCAGCTCTTGCCTTTGAAGTCTCCTCCTTCTGTTCAGCTGCCACCCATCCCTGACATGTGGCCACGTCATAAGGAATGAGGGGAAATAGTTGTCAGCTTGCACAAAGCCTCACTTAGGTGACCCAAGTTCATCGCTTACCTCTGTCACGGCAAAGCTTCGTTTCCCACAGGGAACAACCTTGTACCACTTGTCGTGCAGAACATCCATGAAGCCATGGGATTTGTACTGGCTGATCAGATCAGAGATATTTGAGGTGAGCGGAGAGTTGGGGGGAAGACCAATGCCATATCCTAGAAGGGAGAACAGTACTATCATCTCTTTTTCTTGTTCAGTTTTTGCTGATGTATGTTCATTTGGATGGAAGAGTTGCTCAAACCTGGCTTACTGTGGTCTGAGAATGCTGAGACAAGACCTTTTTTTTGTGCAAAATAAAGTCACCCAATATAAACAGAATAAGCAAATTCAAAATTATTACATCCACACAAGAAATATGTAAAACTGGAGGTTCAAAATGTTAAAATGGAGGCAATGGATGAATAAATCTTTCTCTAAAAACCTTTTCATGCCCTTGCCATGGATTTCTTCAGCAATGCAAAAGGGCCTCAATGTCACATAAACAATTCTGTGGTCCTCTTGTATTGTTAAAACAGTGGATGTGACTGTGGTGTCAGATGTGACATTTTTTCCTACACATTTTCTGATGAGGAACTGTATGCGTGTAAATATATGAAGCAATCTTCATTGTTATACAGTAATTTAAAGCCCTGGGACTATGCTTCAGTTCATGCACTTCTGCTCTGGCTCTGATAAGGACTTTCAGATGATAATAAATACAGTTTTTAGCCACTGTTTTGACTTTCACCATGTTAAAGTGCTGGTAAAGGACTTAGCATAAGTGAAAATGAATTCAGTGACTCTGAATGTGGTATTTCTATTTGCAGAATCTGGGGTTTGACTTTAGAAATTCTAAACAAATACAATTGATCCCTCGAAGACATGTAGTTGCATGCCAATTGCCTGCAGAGATTCATTTCTAGTCCACTGTGGATTTTTGTTTTTCAGTTTAGAATTCAGAATTTCAGACTTTCTCCTTAAAAAAACCCACAACAACACAGGAAGGAAGAAAAAAAACCCCTCACAAACAGACAAGTGCTGAATTCCCAAGGACAGTGGCTCACTTTTCAACAAGTGATAAGGCAATGAGTGTTCCTAAAATGCTATAGTCTCCCTTGCTGCTGAGATTTTTACATTGTGCCTGTAATTCCACCAGAATAAAATTGCTTATGTCAAAAGATTTGTTTCAGAGTTGGCACAACTAGGACTCATAAATATCACATTTTCAGCATATTTTTTGCAGTTGGGTGACATGAAGTTCAGTCATCCAAAACGATATATTTCAGGGTCTATTTGATTGTTTCTTTTTCTATATTGAAATCTGATCTACTTGATTTGAAGTTGTGGGAGCTTCTGGTTTTATTTTAGCAGAGCTGACCTTTCTGAAAGGGATTTACCAGGTTTCTGAAGGAGGTCGTCCTACTGTGTGATGGGAGCAGCTGGAGCAATTGCCCTTGGAGGGGAGGAAAGTGGAAGCACCAGTCCTTTCCACTGGCAACCTATCACAAAAGTGGTCTCTAAAGTCTGCTGCCCACGTGCTTATCCATGCTGGAAACAAATTCACACAAGCCTTGCTTCCAGGCTGCCTTCTGAGCTGTTCTTGCTAATTTCTTGAGGCTGCAAGAAGCCAAGTACCAGGGCAGGCTCCCTTCTCAATTAACTACACACCCAGTAGGAATCTTGAGCTGGCCTTTAAAATGGAAACAGTATCTGTCTGCTTCAGATGAAAATGAAACTGTAGAACTTCATTTTGAAAATGTTTGAACTGAGTTTTGAACGCATGTCAACAAAGTGAACTGGCAGAAGAGAAACCTCATTTCAGGGGCCTCTATTTCATAGCGAGCAGGGAAAGGGACTCTGCCTCCTACTTGTCAGGAGACATGCTGCCTGAGCACTTGGAATAATTTCTATATAGAGCATGGGAACAGATCATAGAATCACAGCATAGTTTGGGTTGGAAGGGACCATAAAGATCATTTTGTTCCAATGCCTGCCATGGGGGATCTTGCACTAGACCAAATTGCTCAAAGGTCCACCCAACCTTGCATTGAAACAGGTGGTAAAAGTGATATGAGATCTCAAAAACAAAAACAAAAACAAAAACAAAAAAACCCACAAGAAAAGGCTGGAGCTCTTGTTCTGCTCAGTCACTGAGGATTTTGTCATAATCTTCTATGGGTCTTCAGTTTTACCTCTCTATTTTCACTGAGAATATTACAGCACAACAAAGCAAATTAACCACATAAGGAACAGAGCAGTGTGTTATAAAACTGGTTATTACCTTCAATGGCAAAGGGTTTTCCCACAGTTAAGAGCTTGCAGTCGGCATCTATTGACACTTCATAATCTAAGAGTGCTTTATCCATGATGAAGGCATCTAGCTTCTCTGGATCATGCCTGTATTCAACGTCAAAGTCAGAAACACAATCACCATTTGAGAAACAAAACTTCACCGACTGAGACTCAGTGACACTCACTGAACATTTGTCTATGCAGTTCTCTGGAAGATTACTGTGTGGAAACATGGACTAGGGATTGCTATTTGCACATCTGCACTTAAAAACTGATTTATATTGTGAAGGAGGCAATTGCACATGAAATGAAAACTTTGTGCATTAAAAGTAGTCAGTGTGTTTAAGACTGATTTTCTCCCACAAAATAGTATTGTTTTGAAAGACACAAATCAGTACAAAATATTGGACTTTGACTCAATTGAAAGTGAGCACAAAGATTTTAATGGAGAAGATCAGAAATTGCTAAATACTATTGCTGTCTTGGTTTCTTTGTGATGTTAAACTGGGCAATATTAGAGCAAAACCACAGAAGGATAACATATTCAAAGGTATTATTCCTCCTTTTTCCTTGAATATGAGGTAAATTGTTTCCTTCACCCAATTTACCTTTTCCTTGTGTTTTCTTCATGAACACAATGACTGAATTTTACTAAAGCAACAGCATGTTTGGATAAAATAATGACACAAAAGAAGAGCTGCAGTGCCTGTTTTTATCAGATCCCAGGATTTTACCCTCCATTCCTGTTCCCTTAAAAATCCAGGGGTTCTCCTGATGTGATTATGTCATTGATTTCAATCTATTGACACCAGTTTGACCCAAAGAACTGTCATTTGTGTTAGTTATCAACAGGATGGGTCTGGGAAAAAATATATAAATAGGAAGCAACAGGAAAAAAATCAGGTGAAAAGTTCTCAGGCTATCTGCCAGGCAGTTTCCAAGATAAAAAGAATGAGTGATTTCAGGCTTGTTAAAATCTCCCATTTCCTGGAAGAGTTTTGTGACCCCCTGACTGTTAGGCACAAATGTCTCTGAGGCACACTGACATCATGATTCCCTAAAGCAACAAGACATTTATTACTTTTTACCAGTCTAATGCTACTTTTATTCATTTTAGTGATAAAGTTCCTCTCTGAGAACCTTCTTTCCTCCCACTGCACTGAGGAACCTCATTGGCAGCTTTTGCTTGGATTGGATGTTTTTTCCTGAATATTTCTCACTTCCTGATGAAGGGCTCCCAAGCTTAGAAACTTGCCAGGAGTTTATACATTGCCCTTGCCTAATGGCACCCTCACACCCAGGTGGGCATTCCCATCTGACCTAAATGTCTATTAATACATTGAACTCCTGTGTTTTGTGGGACCCTCAGCATTGGGAAAGAGAGGATCAATGGGACATGGCATCCATGGAGTGGTGATATTTTCTACTATATCTGTCTGTCATTAACTTTCTCTCTCCTCACCACCATCATCATTACCACCATGCCTCTCTCTCTCTCTTTCTCCTTCTCTCTCTCATTTACCATTAAGTAAAATCCGTACTATTGACTTTGGCCTTGTTTTCACCTTAATCTGGGCATCTCTCTTAACAATTTTAGTAACCAGATCATAACAACTGGCCAGGGGGAAAGGTGTGGTGCTGCATGCAGGGGCTCACTTCAGGTAGGCCACCCCATCGGTGGTGGCAGGGACATTGTAGTGCCGCATGTACTCATACATCTCAGGGAAGCTCTGCCTCACGTAGTCCTCCGCGCTGCTCTCCCGCACTGTGCCGAACCGGAACCCTTGGGATGGATGGTGGAGCTGAGGGGAGGACAGGAGAGGATTAGCAGAGCCATTTGCCCCCATCACATCTGGTATTTTAGCCCTAGTATGGCAACAGTTCCTGAGAAATCTTCGGCATTCGTGGACCTGCCTCTTTGGGTATTTCCTGCAGGCAGGAAAACCTGGAAAGACTAACCTAAATAACCTGCCTGTGTACTCTCAGGGTTTTCTTCAAATGTTGAAACTAATCCCCATGAAACACCCTGAACACCCAAATGTAGATGTTTATTGAGATTATTTGTCTCTAGAACAGACAATGTTTCAGGAACTATTATCAAAATAGCCAGCCTCTGGGCTGGCTACAATCCACTTTCTGGGGATCTGGGTACCCAGCAAAGGACACACAGCCTAGATTTGTTTTGGCAGAATGCTTTACTTTGTCCTTAGGTATGAAATTTAACTTTCTGCAGAAGGGCAGCACCCCAAGTTCATTTCTAAAAGTCTAGACACCATATCACAGTCTTCACTGCCATTCCTCACAGACAAACAGAGGAATGAAAGATCACCAAAAAGTCTCCCCTGTCAGTGAAGAGGGAAAATTTCCTTCTGCGTGGCCCAGGCTGCAACCAGGTATACACATACAGAGAGTCTTTTTGCAGTCCTGTCCCCTGCCCTTCTCTGAAACGACTCCACAGTTTGCAGCCCCAAGGAGCCCAGTTCAGGTTTCACAGACTCCACTTTCTGAAGTTTCTGTCTGCCTTTGGAGCATTTAGTGACTCTTGGGTAAAGTCTCAAGCTGCCATGGAGGAGTCAGGCAGCATCTTCCACTCTGCCAAGCACTTCCTTGAGCTGGTCAAGTGCTGCCAAGCCATGCTAATTAAAAAGCCTTCAGCAACCCACTAGCCTCTAGCATGCCAAGCTTTCAGAGCACAGGAAGCCAAACACAGCTAAGGTTGGAGCAGTTATGCTGTATTTGCTTCCCAGGAAGCTCATAGACATCACAGCAGCTCACAAAGATGATCTCACCACAGCTATGCTCTGCTTGGCAAAACCAAGGAAAAAAGCATTCTGACAGTCCATCTGGCCTCTGCATTATCAGCGATGCAGAAGAGAGTGCAGAGTAGCACAAAGCCATAAAAAAACCTTTCCTAGTCTTCTCTTCAATGACCCCATGGATAAAAGTATTTGTAGTTTTTTCAAGAATGGCAGAGATAGGATGTAAACTCATTGTCACCCAGTTTAGTCTGAAAAGGAACAGGAAAAGGTCTTTTGGATGGTGTTTCTGATGTCATGGAAGCTATGAACATTCTGTATTTCTGGTAATTTTTACCTGAAATTGAAAATTAAAGTGGCAGGTGGTTACCACCTTGTGGTCTGCTGATTTGGTCCCTATGTTGCAACCCAGAATGAGACCTGCAGCTAATTCCAAGTCTGTGGGTAANTTTTTTTTTTTTTTTTTAATGTGTTCTGGGGGAGATGGCTGTGGGACAAGCAATGTAGGGTATTCCTCCATCTGGACCTGGCCATAGTGCAATGCCAGAAGGACTGTGGACACAGAGGGAAATGTTCTTGCCTGGGAGTGTGGGAGCAGCATTAAAGTTCCAGAAGACATAAACAACAGAAGTTGAGCTATGACAATACATCACGGAGACTTCCAGCACAATGCTGACAGCCCCAATCTTGAGACACTGAAGATGACCTGCTTAAAGAAGTAAATTGGAGTGAGGTTCATGCACCCTCTGTCCCAAGAAGATTATCACCACTGTCAGGACTACTTTTTTTAGGTTTCATTTCTTGGCAGTTTCAGTGAAGAGACTGAAAACCCCATTAAGACCCAACACTGAACCACATTGGCACCTAAGTCAACGTAAGTATTTCTTGTGAAGTTTGTGGCCCAGCTGCAGTGCAACATCTGATCTGCAGATAAAGTCTGACTTATGGAAAGCATTTCTCACTCAGATTGTCACCAATGTCTGTATTTGGCTAAACCTTTAAATCTGAATGAGAAAGGCTGGTACAAAAACAGTAAACTACACCTCCATGCAATTTTCTGTCCTAAATCCTTTACTGAGGACTGTCCACACTTTGCTTTGTGTTGATGTCTCAAATTTGACCCCAAGTGATGACAACACTGGACTGTTTATTAGATCAGAAGTCCATCTGGCTTAGTATCTTGTGTCTAGCAACACCATATGCCTGCTGGGAAGTCTTGGGAAATCTGTATAAGTGAGTTGTTCAGCCAAGCCTTATCTAGTGCTCTAACTGCTTCTGGTAATCTCTGCTTTTTCTTAAGCATCATCATGTGTCTGCAACTTGTATTTGATCAACTCTTTTTACAAAGATAAATTTAACTATTGTTTGAATCTTCTGTGTCTTTCAAGGATTTCTGTTTTCTTCTTATTGCTGCTTATCCACAGGGGGAAAAAGTTTGCTTGCAGCTCTGTGGATTGACAGTTCAAAATGCTGCCAAAAGCACTTCACCGATGATTTCCTAAGATTGCTAAGGGTTACTTTCTTCAACAGAAGATAAAAAACTTCAGGATGGGAAAAAGACTCATCATTTGTCATTGCTGCTTTCTTACCTTCTGTAGTCCTCTCCTGGGAAGATTATGTGACAAAACGGAAATCACAAATATCTGTGTCCTGACAGGATAGAGAAATGCCATAGTCTTGCTGTGAATCTTTCCTTATTAGTTGTCTCTTTTTACTAATATTTTCTGTTTCATATGCTCTCTTTCTTTTGTGTTTCTTATGTTTTGAAAGTCCTATACTGAAAGAGTTGTTCCATCTTATATAAATCAATAATGGAATGATAATGTCTAGGGCTTCAGAGAAATCATAAAGTCTGAAAAATCAGCATTTGAAGAATGAAGAATGGATTCTATGTATTTATTTTTTAAAAACTCATAATTCAGGGGGGGCAGTTACTTACTTTTATACCAGTAATTGCAAATATAAAGACCAGCTTACTGGAAGAAATAGCTGTTGAAATTAGAATAATTTCTATTATGTGGATTCTCTGCTTCTGTATATATACTGTGTTTCTTCATCCAACACTCAGTGTCAGAGATGAACAACCACCACAAAGCAGGTAAAGGGTCCTAGGGAATGTTGATACTTTTTGTATCCAGAACACCTGGAGGTTTGCTGGTGACTCAAGCACACTTAAAAGTAAATGAATGCAGTAGCTGCAGATCCATCTCCAGACATGAGTTTTCTTGGCACTTGGCTTAGATTGCCTTACAAAGTCCCTCCAAAATCAGACATCTATGGCTGTAAGAAGTGGAAAGAACAAGGTTTGTTCAGACCTGGAGAGAGGCTCTGAAGTAACAGTGAAGTGGGGTTTATGCATGCTCTGTCCCAAGAAAACCATCACCACAATTGTCCTGGCTTGACAATTCATTGAACATGATGTGAAGATTGTCATGGGTACAGATATTGCAAAATAGCAGTATGTCAAGTAAAGATATTTATAAATTTCTTTAACTATCAGATCATTGAATCACAGAATCATTTATGCTTAAAAGACCCTAAAGATCAAACCCCAACCACTAACCCAACACTGCCAAGCCCTTCACTAAAACATGTCCCCAGGAGCCACATCTATAAGTCTGTTAAAGCCCTCCAGGGATTGTGACTTCACCTCTTCCCTGATGTTGTAGTTTGAAAGACAGATGTCTGCTAGGGA
>VZUA01023200.1:4541-14759 GCA_013401035.1 Horornis vulcanius | reverse complement strand
TTTTTTTTTTTTTTTTAATAGAAAAAATGCTTCCTTCTAATTGGGAGAAAATGAAAAGCAGCCTGTATCCTCTCTTTCTGGAATGGTATACTGGCAGATAAAATAGATGACCTGGCCACACATTCCATCTCCAATTTGTGAACTGTGATGTAAGTGAAATTCTTTGAAAAGCTGGCACTTCTAAATGCTTTACTCCAGGCAATACACTCCAGAAGGAATCAACAAAAGAGAAGTTTAAGAGAAGTTTCAGTTCAAAAGGCAATTTTTCCCAGCTACATCTGAATTTAATGTTCACTCTGTGAACTCACAGACTGTATTGAAATGAGCAAAGGGAATATAGATCCTGAATTTACCCATGTGCAAACAGCAGCTTGCTGTACAGATGCAGACCATGGCCTAAGACCAAGTAATGTGGGGTTTTTTTTACAGTCCTCGCTGCCCCTGAATCCTTGGGGAACTTCTGGGTGGTGCAGACTTCCTGCTGGAGTATTAGCAAAAAACAGGCTGGAGCAATGGTCTCATGCCATCCCAAAGAGGGCTCCCCTGGTGCTGCGCTCAGAGCTGGTCCTGCTGCCACTGGTGTAGGCATGCCTCTCCACCCTGACCAGCTGGCATTAATGCCCCAGGTGTTCTGCAGGCCTGATGCTTATGACTGGGCACAGCTGCTCTGTGGAGCACATCTGGGACACAAAGTCTTGCATCTTTTTCTCCTTTTTCTCACATCAGTGGAAAAAGAGCCTTCAGTAGTGCTTGAGAAAGTACTTCTGCACACAGTGCTCTCACAGGCTGTGGAGGGTGCACACTGATACATGAAGTGGATCCCTATGGATTTATTTCTGCATTTCTTGGCTAAACAATGCAGATGTAATGGATGCTTTAATTGCTAAATTAAGTAATCTACTCCAATAGCCAGTGGTGCACTTACTCCCTTTTGTTTCCAGTGACCACAAATCCGCTCCTGATCTTGCAGCATTTAAACAAGCAATTCTGCATTCATACTGGAGGAGGTACCTCTGCTTCTAAGGACTTGTCTGCAAAGGAGAAGCTTAGTGTGCATTAAGTTAGGGCACAAATTTACAGTGCTCTTCGGGTAGCCACACATGATAGAAAAGCTAGAAGGAGGGAAAATGTCAAATTATGCCTAATGAAATGGTTTGTTTGGCTAAACCTAGTCTAACTAAGGATAATGCCTTATTCAGATGGCAATTTTGGTCACTGGGCAGATGTACACATAAGTTCACACAGCTTTTGAATAATTCCCCAGCTTTTCATCCCATTTTGAGGTATGATTTCCATTCTCTCCAGTCACTGTTTTTCTTGACCTTTTTCCAGATGTGAGTGATTTGATAAAATCCTTGTTCAAATGTAGAGTTTCTGCAGTTGTAATCGCTTTTGGCAACCTGCTCAATAAGATAAGCTGATCTCCAAATATTAAAGAGATCGGACTGATATGAAGTTTTACTCCATAATCCTTGAAAAACCAACAATACTAACCACTCAATGAAGGGCTGCTCTTGGAAAAATAATTTTGATTTTTATTTGATTTTTGATACAGAATCTGAGGGGAGTAATAAAACCTTTCATTTCTCTTTGTAACATCAATGACGTCATCACTGTGTATTTTTAAACCAAAATATCTCTTTAACCTATTGGTAGGTTTTATAACTACTTCTGTACAAAGACAGAGAATTAGTGGAAGTATATTGGCATTTGTACATCACTCCAGCATTCTTTGGCAGTGTTATTGGTATCTGCAACATCCAGATTTTCCAAAGCTGACTTCCTGAATGTGCACATAAAAAGGCTAAAAAGAGAGCCTTAGACTCACACTTACTCAGCGTCTTATAATGGAAATTCACTTGGCTTTAATGATCATAATGACATAGATGATACAGAACCAGGTAGTCTTACCAAGTTAACTCTTTCATATAATGACAGAACCATGCAGGCTGCAAAGGATCTGAGAAGGCCTCCAGTCTAACCCTCTGTTCAAAGCAGGGTTTGGTCTAAGATTGAATCAGCTTGCTCAGGAATTCAGCCCATTGGGACCTTTAAACTTCCATGGATGGAGACTGCACAGCCTCTCTGGGCAGCCACTTCTTGACTGTCCTGATGAAGAAATGTCTTTTTACATCCAGACTTTGCATTGTAGCTCAGTCATGAGTTTTCTGATGAGTCGAGTCAGTTTCCTGCTTTCCCATTTCCACACAGTAGGGACTATTTTGTGCTTAGAAGAGTTTGTCAGTAAAGACCTGCCAGTTTGCCTAAGCTTTTTTTTTTGTCTCTCAGAGCTGGTTTCTACATGATACAGAATTTAATGATTTGAAGAAATTGAAGTCTGTGCTTTCCTGAAGTCCATGGTCTTTAATCTGCTACTTGTCTTCTTCATTTCCTTCAGAATCTTTAGGTCCACTGTTTCAGTGTTTCCATGACCAAACCTGACACCAATTATCATTCTCCCAGCCAGTGTGAATGCTTTGTTAATACACATCTAGGGTACATATGATTCCAGCTTGACTTATCCAGTACCTGTGTGAAGCAGTTGGCCCTGACATGTCCTGGAAACCTCTTGGCTTGCCTGTATCCCTCTCTAGTGTGCTTCCAGTGTACATCAGGGAAGTAAAAATCTCTGAAAAGAAGCAGAGCATGTGATCCAGAAGTATCTTCAAGTTCTTCAAGGAAGGCTTCGCCTTCTTCCTTACGCCAGTTAATTGGTCATTAACAAACTCCCACCAGACTGAAGCAAATGCTGATTACTTGTCCCAAACCACAAGTCCCAAACCACCCTGGCTTACTGTCTGGCCCATCAAAGAGCTCCTTATATCAGAGCTGCTCTGTCACATATCTGCACTGCCTTGTCTCATTGCCTGTCTTCGCTGAAGGTCTGGTGGTGTCCTCCAGTATACCTGGCTGGTATCCACCCATCACAGCACTCCAGCTGTGTGAGCTGTCCCAACACATCCTGGTTACTCAATAGTGGTGCAGCTCCTCTTCACCGACCAGACTGAGGAGATGCAACCTGGGCCCCATGCCCATAGCTAGTAACACAAAATCCATGTAATCTCTCCAGATATGCTTGAAGTCCCTGTCAGTAATATTTGTACCCAAATGGAAGAGCAGCTAAGGTAAAAAATCTGATGCCAGACAACCCTTGGTCATCTCTGCCAAGTCCCAGATGCAAGAATGCATCAAGCTGGCAGGCAGAGACTTCCACAACAACAGCAACAGGATGTCTCCAGCAATGACTAATCTGTTCCTTTCCATGCAGTTTCTTGGATGAGAGCTAGACAGGCAATGATGCTTTCCTGAAGGGAAGTCATCTCCCCCAGTCCCAGGGAAATGCACTGAGTCTGTAACTGCAGAACCACAGGACAAGGAGGACCCTTAGAAAGGATTCCTGAAATGATGTGACCTCACCAGTTGTGCAAGATTCCAGATCTCCTTTCCAAATCCAGTGTTTGGGCTCTTAGCTCTGCAGGGTTTCTGCAAAGGCTCTTTTCCTGCTTACCCTCACCAATGGTGTTTATCCATTCACCTCCTCCTGGCACTTTTATTCAGGGGCCCATGAGTCACATGACCCATTCCCTCACCCAATACTGACTTTCCAGCAAGAGTTCCTAAGATACATTCTTTTCTTCTGCAGGAAAACCTTGTCCAGATGGGAAATGATAAATCTGGCCAAATATAAAGCAGCTCAGTCAGAGCAGAAGCATTATACCACGCACCGCAGTAAGCTGGATGTATCTAAGAAAGGTAAAAAATCCCCAAAGCCTTTTCTATCCCTCAACATGAAGCATGGAGAAGGCTTGGGGTCCCTAGCACCAGAAGAATTGTAGGTAATAAGCTTGGCCCACATCAATCTGACCAGTGGACGCTGGGTTGGAAGAGGGACTGTGGTCACTCAGAGCAGCAGAAGTGAGGCACAGCCCCTCTGCAGGGAGAGGGGAGAGCTGTTTATGGGCATCTTGCTATCAGTATGCCAGCCCAGACAGGGTCAGCTCAGAGACATTGGGATGGGAATGCAGATGGCGTGCTGTAGCAGGAGCATGATGGACCAGCCCACAAGCTGTGACATGCTTCATGGTGATAAGAAAACAACAGCATTTCTGAGTACCAGCACTATGATGGCCAAAATGATCTCTGATTTCCCCATCACAGCAGGCCCCCTCTTTTGGGAGTCTTTTAGTGCTTTTATATGATCTTGTCTTCATGCCAGAAACATTGGTGTGAGGTTTTCCACATGTGATTTTGTCTGTGTACAAGTTTGTGGAGATATGGAGGGCTGGTGCAGCAGATGGGACAGGCAGGAAAATGGTGTCACTCACCCTTAGGGGAGCAGGGACCTGGAATCTCCGCAGTGCATACCTGGAGAGCCCAAAAGCAGGGCTTGTCAGACCAAGAGGCACTGGTAGGACCCCAAACTGGGGATGCGTGGGTGGACATAAGGTCTCCTCCAGGCCCTAGGACATGCACAGACCCCATCTGGTCTGGTGATGTCTTCCAAAGCTGTAGGGAAGGGTATCAGCAGGGCTAAAACTAGTGAAGAGATGCAGTCAAAACTCAGCCTTCCTTTGAAGTGGAGCAATACAAGGTACTCACAACCAAAAGCTTCATTGGCAAATCTGAGGGGATTTCTACCTAACAAAGTAAACACATGAGAACAATTCAAACCAGTGGGATAGAAAGGGAGAAAATTATTATATATAATGCCATTCATGTGTGATTTATTTATTTTACACATTTCTCCATCAGTAGTGGAAATGTCATCTATGCCTTCAAGCAATGTGGAACTTCCTTCTCATGAAACCCCTCCTCGACCTCCGTCTCCAGAGAGACAAAATGTCATGGCCTGAAATCAAGCAAGCAATTCTAATAATTATCTGCCACTTATAGTGCCTCTTTCCTGCACAGCCTAGCAGCACCCCATCAGCTTCACGTGACAGCTGGGGAAACCAGAGGAGAGTGAGTTAAGCAATTACTCTGGGTCTTGCCAGAACTGGAGGGTAAATGTCCTGCCCTTCTGTCCAGGCCTTGTCCTTTGGGCCATACTGCTTCCATCAATGATTTGGTGGTGAAATCATAGCACTGGTATGCCTAATCCTCTATGGTTTTCACTTTTTTTAGCAATTGTAAACACCGAATCATTATCCTGCTTATCTTAGCTGAGATGGTGGACAAAGACAAGCACTCAGAAGGAAAGAAAATAACAGGGGTGCATAGTGTGGCTTCAAGAAATCACTTAATGACAGGATGTGGAGAAATTCAAAGACAAAAATATCAGAAGGAATGACGAGAATGGTACCACAGCAAAGGGCTGCTAAAATGCAGGGAGCAGAGTGAAGCCTGCCTAAAAAGGCAGGCTTGGAGACTGCTAATATAGCATCACAGAGGACATTGTTGCATGCCACACACCAGAGAGATTAAATGAATGCAGTGTTACCCTGATGTCAGAAGAAAAGCTGGATGGAGCACAGGCAGGAATGTGAGGGAGTGAGAAAACAAGAGCAAGTGTACCTCACCTTTATTCCTCACGGCAAGTGCTTTTTCACGGTTTGTGGCAATCTGCTACCAGAGATATCAACACAAACTGCACAATGGGATGTGTTACAGACACACACACGATGAATGCCAAAGGATCAGGAACTGCCCTTTGCATTCACCCGTAGTATGCACATTGTTACCTTCTTCAAGTAAACAAGCTCTGAATCAGAGGAAACAGATTGCATGGGGAATCTCAACCTCTATTATCAGCATATGTCTGATCCAAAACCCAGAAGAATCCTGGGGCCTGCAGTGGGGACTAGAATTAGAATCTCATTACAAAAATAGAACACTATTTCTCTTAATAGCCTAATTTCATTTTGACATATTCTTTAGGCAACGCCCCACTGAAATGGGATCAGAAGCCAGATCTCTGACTACATAAAACTTGTCTTATTTGTGAAGATGATTTGGTGGGTTATGTTTTGTTTTTATGTAATGGATAATAATTAAAAAAACCATAAAAAAGAAGCTTCCATGTTCTGAAGACACTGTCAAATTGGGGTGCTTGGGCTGCTGGAAGTGAAGAAGGCAATTTCCCTTCTGCCCAGTGCACGCTGTCGTAGCAGGCACCACCACACCTGTGCGGTGCTGAACTGAGATTGCATGCCATGTGTCAAACTGTCCACACAGGTGTTTCAAGGAACCTTGGGGTAGGATAATGCCATGCTGAAACCCTGGTAGATTGTTGGTTGCTGTGGATTTATTTACCATGTTCTTACTAGTACAAGAGTAAGGGTTAAATAATAATGCTCTTTGTTTAAGTGAGCTTGATACGCTTTAGTGGGTTTTTTCCAGCTCTTTTGTTATTGAAGTCACAGCACATTACCAAGCCTTCAAGTCCCAAATTTACGCAGATGCATTTCTGGCCATTAGCCAAGTCATAAGATGGCAAAACATAAGCCTCAAGAGCAGCAGGCTTATGAAAATATACCATTTACAACCCCTGCCATGAAGTACTTTCAAAAGCCTAATTTTAGATGTGCACACTGGAATCAAATAGTAAAGGGATCAGTGGGGTGAGGAATGGAGCGTTTTTTATTCAAATGTCAATTATAATTAACCTAGAGCACAATATTCTGTCCCAGGGCAATCATGGTGACATGTAACACCATTCTTGGAAGTTGGCAGGACATCCTGAGAAAGACATTCCTTGCCTCAGGAAACAAAACCACCAAACGTTTCTGCCAATGCTTGTCCATGAGGCTTGCTTTGGTGTCTGTGCACCAAGGGCTGGCCTTGGGCACCAGCAGACTGACTCAACAACTTCCCTTGGCCCTTCCCTTCCCACCACCCTCTTCACTGCTGCGAGGCCACCTCAGGGGCGCGTTCCTGCACCACCACCCATGCCACCCTCTGCCTAGTTTGTATTGCATAATTGCAAATCATCTGTGCTCAGGGAGGAGCAATTGCTCTCGGGATGTGAAGGGAGGAGAAGCTCCCAATGCTTGGGCTCCAGGAGACTGAGAAAGCAGGAGGCAATGTCAGTCCCCTCCCATGGGAATGGTCTCATCTCTCACATCCCTGGTCCTCCCAGGGACTGACTGTGTGATGCCAAGTACTAATGCTGTGGTCATACCTGGGACTGTTGCACTCCTCCTTGCGTTCATATTTTCTTTTTCTCCTCTTTTTCCCTTACTTTGGACAGGGTGTGGCAGCCAACTGCGAGACAAGGTAGAGCCTCTTCAGCAGCAAGAGAAATTGTCAGTAACACTTCTTGGTTGTTTTTGGGGTTTTTTTTTTTTGCCTACTTGTGCCATAATCTCTTCCCAGAATCAAATAGTTTTGCTGTGTTTTGCCAGTATACCACCTAGTAAGACAGCATCAAACCTACATCTGTGTTGCAGCAACCTATACATAAAGCCTAAGGCCAAAAGCTTCAGAATCTGAAACCCACACTTTGGCTTGTGGCATAATTATATGCATAAAAATGGGAGGATACCAACTCCTCACTTCATTCCAGCAGTTTTGTGCTAGTTTAATGCTCAATTTCCATGTAATGAAACTGTAATAAAAGAAGCATAATGGTGTGCAACAGGCTGAGGTCTCATTTACAGGGAGCCCAAGAAAACTGTCAGGTCACGCTAGAGAGTGAAGAGGTCACCCCTAAGCCTCCTTTTCTCCAGACTAAGCAACCCCAGCTCTTTCAGCCACTCCTCATCAGACTTGTGCTCCATGTCCTTCCCCAGCTCCATTGCCCTTCTCTGGGCATGCTCCGGCACCTCAGTCTTTCTTGCAATGAGGAACCCAGAAATGGACACAGAACTTGAGGTGTGGCCTCACCAGTGCTGAGTACACAGGGCTGATCTCTTCCCAAGTCCTGCTGGACACAATATTGCGGATATGGTGCCATTGGTCTTCTTGGCCACCTGGGCACAGCTGGCTCATGTTCAGCTGTTGCTGACCAGCAGCTCCAAGTCCTTTTCTTCTGAGCAGCTTTCTAGCAACTCTACCCCCAGCACTGTGGAGGATTGTGTGACCCAAGGGCAGGACCCTGCACTTAGTCTTGTTGAACCTCATGCAGTTTGCCTGGACCCGTGGATCCAACCTGTCCAAATCCCTGTGCAGAGCCTTCTTGTCCTCCAACAGATCAACACTCCTGCCCAACTTGGTGTTGTTTGCAAACTGACAGGGGGGTGCCCTCAATCCCTTCGTCCAGATCATGGATAAAAACCTTAAACAGAACTGAGCCCAGCACTGAGCCCTGTGGAACACCACTGGTGACCAGCCACCAACTGGATGTATCTCCATCCACTGCCACTCTCTGGGCCAGGCCAGCCAACCCGTTTTTAATCCAAGAATGTAGCTATCCAAGCCATGGATGTGAAGGTTTTACATCAACTTCTGGTCTATACTAATCTCAAACTAAAGCTATGTCTCAAGGAGCTAGTTCAGGTGGCTTTGTTGAGAGATTTTTACTCTGGGGAACAGAGCAACCAAACCACTCCAAACTAAACCAGCCTGAAGACTGGAGAGACAGGGGCTGCCTGGGTTATTCCCTGTGATATGCAGGGCAATGACTGAGATCCCATAGGAGCCTTTCAAACTCAAAAAATACCCTTCAATCACAGCAGAGCTGTGAAAGGTCAAAGTGTTTGACAAACCAGCAGAGGTTTGCTATGAAGTGCCTCTTTGTTTAAAGACCTTAAAAGGGGGAAGTTTAGTAAAGTATAATAAATAAACTCTGGCAATCCACTTTGAACAATTTTCTTATCTACGATTTCAGACAAGAGAAGGAAAGCAGCTAGTCTGGGACTGAGGCAGTAGCAACATGCATCCAGGGAGCTGTACCTTCTCTGGCAGTGTCTGGGCTCCTCGCATTGATTTATACTTCCATTTGGGTACAGAAAGCAACAACAACAACAAAAGGTTGTGCTCTTTAATACACTGAAGTCTTGTTCTTTTATCAAGAACAACAGTCTGGGATCTCATCTACATGTGTGAGCATAGGGTTTTCACTGCCATCCAAGGTAAGAACCTACTAGTTGCTGTATCCTATCCTGGTTGCTGTAACAGAGGTCTTATTATCAAGAAACAATTTGGCAGGAAAGCATGTGTAAATAACTTATTGTAGCATATAAACGCTTTCAGGAAATGGAAATACTAGCTACAAAAGTGCTCTATGCTCATCAGGGAAATGGCACACATTCAGTGGCTAGAAGCCAAAACCATACAAACTCATTTGAGATATAAAATTTAGATTTTGATCAATGAGGTTGTTTAACAGCGGACCACAAGCAGGGTGAGATTCTCATATCTTGATGTCTTCATATCAAAAGTGCAAAGCTTTGCAGAAGGCATGCTTTAATCAAGTGCTAACTGAAGAAATTCCTAAAAGATGATAGGCAGACCAGAATGAAAGAGTTTGAGATGGACTGGTAGACAGAGTTAGGCATCTGCTTTCAAGTCACTCTGTGATCCTGCCAAGCTAGCTGTCTATAATAGAACTCACCAACTCAGTCTTTTGAAATCAATTTATCATCCAATAACACCATAAAATACAATTTGTTTCTTTGTATCTGGACTAAAATTGAGTCCCAAACCAACTTTTCGAACACCTAATGGTCTTTGAAGGCTACAGAATCTTTAACTCAGTTTTTGGCTTTACCATGTATCTTCTGGTTCTTTCAGGACCAGCAGACATTATACAGAAAAAGTCAGGAGTTTTGCAGGCCACTGTGCCAAGCAGGGATGCCTCACTCCTAGGCAGTCTCTCCAGTGCTCAGCCCATTACAGGGCACACCAGTTCCTCTCTGAACCCGTCCTGGGGATGACTTCTTGGTTGACAAGAGAATTTTTGTGCCAGGACAACACAAGGTGATTTGAAATAACTTAGTTTTAGCCATAGATAAAATACTCCTCTTTAATTTTCACTTGCCACTCATATTTGGATTTTAGATTTATTTTCCTACACATAGACTTATTATCACTGTTTGGTAGCTATTAAAGCACGTTGGTTTGTTACTTAAAGTAGCTCATAACTATAACTGGTATTTCCTTTTTGGCAGCCAAGAGGATCTACTATATACACACTAGACACATAGCATAAAAATGCAATTCTTCTGCTGAATTAACAAGAAAAGTTGTTTTGGGTTGCAATATGCAACCAAAAATGTGTATTCTGTTTTCCATCTGTTGAAAACGGTTGGTGTTTATCTTGTGTATAACCCATTCCTC
>VZUA01023193.1:2338-22801 GCA_013401035.1 Horornis vulcanius | reverse complement strand
AAGTTCTTTGTTAGGCTAAAATTAAATGATCCATTGAAATTCCAGAGCTGTAAAAAAATCTTTAATTTTTCTGAGATTTCTCTGTCATCCATAGAAAGACCATAAATACAAAGAGCAGAAGGATAATTGATAATGTCCAGTGGAAGTCAGGGAGGCCAAGTAATCTGAGTCATGCAGTAATAAGGAAAGCACAAGATAAATGTGCTCCCACACTTCAGCTCTGATTCATGATTACAGCTTTCTGGCTGGTTCCTGCACTGCTCCTGACGTTAATTAGTACTCATGCTCCTTGTCGAAAGGCTTCTCCTGTCCTTTTTTGTTTGTTGTCCCAGTTCAGTGATGAATTTGGCTATATATGGGCACAGGCAGGCAATCTTAACTCCATCAGCTTTCCTGTAGCTACACATCAGTTGAGCAAAGCAGCTTCTCTGTGTTTTGGCAGAGCCCAGTGGCCCAGAATGCAGCGATTTCTCCTTTTTACAGACCTCTGAAGAGTCTTTAAAAATGAAAGGTTTGTTGTTATGTTGCTTCTGAGAATCAGATTTTGCAGCAATAGTTGTGCCCAAACTGGGAGTTTTCTCCCCTTGGTGTTGTGTAATGTGTTAGGCACAAGCATTCCAACAGACTCTGGTCTCCTGGTAGTGATTTCCACACATGTTTCATATTCCATTGAATTAGAGAGTGATTCAGAATCCTGAAGTGTTTGGGCCAGGCCTGCTATGAATTGTTCTTTCAAGTATCATTCTCTTATATCTTCAAGATGAGCATAAGGAAGCCCTGAGCTGCCATTCTGCTTACTGGTTTCCATGGACACACACTCCTGCAGCAGATTAGTTTACAGGATTGTTCATGTGGGAATTTTAACTGCAAATCCTGTTTGCAGTCACAGGGGCTGTGGTGGGGCTTTCCTGACAGCCCATCCCGATGCTTTAGCTCCACAGTGAGTGATTATTTCTTTCTCTTGCACAAACCCCCAAAGAGCAGTGAAGTGCAGAAGCTGTGGATGTGCAGTTTGAGGTTGTTTGGTGTCTTTGTGAGGGCTGGAGTGCCTTAACCTCTGTCCCTCCCCAGCCCCGAGGCTGCTGACAGCACGTCCTTCGATGTCCAGCTTGGGGACATCATCCTGACCGCCACAGACGGACTGTTTGACAACATGCCTGACTACATGATCCTGCAGGAGTTGAAAAAGCTCAAGGTGAGTGTGTGTGTCCTCAAGCTCTCGCATCTTTTGTGCTGCCTAAACCTTTATAGTTACTACCTTTACCTCTAATACCTGAAACCTTTGTGTTTTGTACAAAAACCCTACCACAAAGCACTGATGGTTAAAAGGCTTTTCAGTTAATACCCCATGGGAGAAGTGCAAGGGACATTGACCCCAGAGGGCTTTCTCTTGGATCTCCATCCAGGCTGAACTCAGAAGCAGCAGCTTGGGCATAAATTTCCCAAGTAACAGCTGGTTCCATGTCAGTCACTGGTGAGGGAGGGAGAGGAGAAGGAGAAGGGAGGGAGGAGGTGTTCAGTAGCAAGTGCTTCCTTTGGCCACACACTGCACCTGGAGGTAGGAGATGATACACAGGAAAACAGAGAATGCTCTGCTGAGTTACTTGAGGGTGAGCTTACACTTAAAATAACTGAGTTTCTCTGACTTAGTGTGGGCTGTCTGAATTGTGGGTTGCATGTGCTTGAAAATCTTCAGTGTTCTGTAAAAAAAAAAAAAATCCTGTCAACTTTCCGCATTAGTGACCACAAACGTTCTGTTCAAATAGTAAGAATATATTAAAATATTTTAACTTGGCTGAGAACATTCACCTCCAGGCTATTTACTTACAGAAAGGAAACTACACTTAAGGAGATATCAATATGTATAAACTCCTTGAGGAAACTGTTTTGCTGTGAAATGCAAATAAGAGAATTGCAGTGTGGTTTTAAGAGAATTTGGCCTCCTCTTATCCTGCAGCTCCACAGGTCACTGATGTGTCACTGGGGCTGCAGCCACCTCACACCCTTGTCATGCACAGAGTGAGGCTGTCCTGGCTGGCCACTGGAGCTGGAATTCCCTTGTGGAAGAAAGCTGAGCTCCACCTTTTGGTGTGTTTGGGAAAGGCACTGGAGTTCCCCAAGAGGTTCAGCCAAAAGTTAATCACATAAATGCCTGCTAATTCCCAAACCTGCGGGGAAGGCTCTTGAAATGACAAGGCATTTAAAAATGGTTACAGACAAAAAGAGCACTGGTTGTCTGTCATGTTGGCTTGAGTGAGAAAAGCCTGGGAGGAAAGCGGCAGAATTACTGAAACAGAGAAAAAAGTGTTCTTAAAACACAGCCTGGAGAAGGTGTGTGTGCATTTTTCTCATATGAGTTTAAAGTGCCCCTTCTCCCCAAGGGTGCTCTTGTCAGTTGCTGTGAGAGAGCCAGAGATGCAAGACTTTGCACTCAAAATAAAACAAATACTTCACCAGAGCCTGCCTGGGAGGGAGGGAAGGTCCTTGCAGGCTGCCCTGCAGGGACAGCTGCCAAATGCCCTGTTCCCTTCAGGTGATGTGGTGTAGTCTGTTTTGAGTATTCTTCTAAGCTTCTAAATTCTGGACATCTTCCAAAGCCAAGTCTTGAGCTGCTGGTGGAGATTTGAGGTCAGGCCGTCCCTTGTGAAGATCCACAGTTGTAACCCAATTTACAAAGCCTAAAGAATGGGGAAGGCTCTGATTGCAGTGAGGGGTCTCCAAACCTGACACGGATCAGCACAAAAACTTCTGTAGACAACTGAACAAGAATAAATTTCTTTCCTTATGAATTTAGAACTCCAACTACGAGAGCATCCAGCAGACTGCACGGAGCATTGCTGAGCAAGCCCACGAGCTGGCCTATGACCCCACGTACATGTCACCCTTTGCACAGTTTGCCTGTGACAACGGATTGAATGTCAGAGGTGAGAGCTTCTCCTCCTCCCACTGCTGCTGTCTTGGAGAGATCTTTAGCAAAGTGAAGTTCTGCTGCTCAGAAATCCTGTAGGAAAACAGAACAGTAGGAAATGTGGTTGGCAGGAGAGCACCAAGCTTGTGTGGGATTTGGCAAAGCCCCCAGGGCCTGCACAGGCCATCCTGGGCCCAGCAGAGCAGGAGCCTCCTGTAGGGAAGCAGCTGGAGCATGGAGAACACGGTGCCCTGATTGTTTTATTTTTAATGTAATCTGTGAATTCCTGCCCCAGGAATCCTGCCTGAGATGAGTTCTCCAGTACTCCAGGACTTGTTGCTTGGATTTGGGCATGTGGGTGGTGTTGTATGAGGATAGTTTTTTGTTTGGGGGGTTTTTTTAAGGTCTCGTATTACTGCCATGTTTCAGCTGAGGTTCTGCCCACTCTTGGTAGATTTAGGGTTGATTTTTTTTTTGTTGAAATTTGCAACCATTGTATCATTGGCATCCCCATACTGATCTGTACTTCTGTGCTCTAGAAAGGTATTGGCGAAACACCTGGCAGACCTCAAAGCCTGAGCAAACACTTTTCTTTTAACATTTTTTTACTTTTAAATTAATGAATAAATAAAATTCTGCCAGTAAAATAGCTCTCAAAAACGTTAAGTAGCTTTTAGGAAGACCTGAGGTAATACAGTGCTGGAGAAGATGCTAAAGAGGTGTTTGATTTACAGTGGAAATTCCTGAGATCTGATTTCATGGCAGTCTACTTGTAACAAAGCAGTGTCAGGTGTTTTGTGCATTTATTAAAGAGTCTGCTGAAAACAGGCTTTGTGCTCTGCCAGCTACCAGCAATGTTCAAGGTTCTGACCTCCTTTTCATAGTTTGATCTCACTGGAGCTTAAAAGAAGAGTGGTTTAGTGCTGTGTTAAATGTCACTGCACCCCTCGGTTTGGAAAGGAGATGGTGGAGACAGAGTTTGTGTCTCCTCAAACCAGGCTTTGAACACTTCAACCAGTTTTAAAAGAGCTTTCCATGGGGAATGTCACTGATCATCAGAGGACAACCCACTGTGGTTTGATGAAATAAGAGGGTTTTTGCTTCCATTGCAGGGGGGAAACCAGACGACATCACCGTCCTTCTTTCCATCGTAGCCGAGTACACAGACTGAGGTGCTGGCGCTGTCCGAGCCCCCGGGCCCCGCGGCCGGGCTCCTGCTGGCAGGATTGTTCCTTCCTTCCCAGCTGCTCCGGCCCTGAGCCCGGAGCCTGGCCTGAGGTGCAGCTGAGGCCCTCGCTAAGAACCACTCGTAGTCCACTGGTCTTGGTCTGCCAGCAAGAGATGAAGAAGCTCAAGGCCTGGAGCTTGTCTTTGAGAGCTTGGTCCTTGTCCGGAGCAGGGGAGGATCCATCCCACAGCGTTGCTGCGTTGGAGATGTGACTTTCCAAGGAGTAGAATTGGTTGATCACCTTTCAAACTAGACCAATAGGTAACGCCTCTGCACGAGGGCACATTACTCTATTTCCTAGGAACGTTCGCTGTTGTTGAGGGTGTGTTACAGACCCAGTTCCATAAAGCATAGTCTTGTTCCAGTGATAGCCGAGGTTTCGTGTTTCTGAGCTCCGGTTTTCAGGAGATTTATAACTGCTGTAAACATTCTGCTCTTGCCATCCATGGTGTCAGCCTTAGGAGCCTTTTCTAGTACGAGATTTCAAACAAACCTAGTTCAAGTTATATGGATGCAAATGTGTTTTGTGATTTCAGGTGCTTAACTGTGATCTTAAAAGTTCTGCAGATCATTCGTCCATAATGGGCCTGGTTCTGGATGTTTTGGCTGTGGATAATTTTTATTTTTTTTTTTTAAACAAAAAATCCTAGCTCAGTCTCAAACAGCCGAGCTGGCCACAGTTGAGGTCTTTCAGCATTTGAACCCATCTCAGCGTGGGATGATGGTAAATGCTACGGTGGGAGGTTGCACAAAACAGCTCATCCTCAACTCTGAGCGTCTTCACTTTGGGTAGATAATTCTGTTGTTGATATAAAACATAATTTGTGTTAATAATTGCCACTCTTGCTTGTAGAACAGAATATGCTGCACCAGTTTAAGTCCAGTTGATCCTTCCTGACTCAAACAGGCACCTCTTTGCTTCTGCTGCGGCAGCGGCAGCGAGTACGAAAATGGAAACTTAATGAATAATCAGCAAAGCTTACATTTCATTTTAACTGAAGTTTAGGGGTTTCAATGATCCTTAATGATGTTTACAGTTATCTAACAGCCACTTTGCAATATGACATTTCCTTTTCAATGACAGTAGCTCACGTTTTTTCCCCCCCTTTTCCAGCCAGCTTTCCTTTTCCTTTCCTGAGGCTCATACTGAAAGCTGAGAGCTGTAAAGATATATATATTTTTGGTCAGTTTTTCATTAACTTTTTTGCTGGTAGAGAAGTATGTAGAAATAAATTAAAGCCATGTTTTTATATATAAAAAGTCGGGTAATGTTGCTGTTTAGGTGAGTGCAGTTAAACTTGGTCAGTAAGGAATCTTACCTGCTCTCGAGGAGATTTTTACTACCTGGTTTATTGTATTAAAACTGTTTAAGTTTGAGGTTACCTCAACTTGTTTAAAGAATTTTTGTGGACTTGTACTGTATATTTGCGTAACTATGTCAAGCTTTTATTTAAGGTCATTTAACATGTACCATGTACATGTCATTTTACTATATTTCAGTGCATCATGCTTGTAACAGGCATTTCATTTATAATAAGTGATTAATTTGGGAGCTCTTCAGTAATTTATCTGCTATTCCTCAATTGGCATAATGTTAGATATCTACTTTAAATCACCTTGTAATTACTCGTCAAAATGCCTTAACTACCCTAACTTGACCAAAATAGGATTTTGGTGAGGGTATGGGGGAGGATAATATTAATTAAGAAAAATTAATTAGTTTAGCGACACACGAACAGTGAGTGGTGGAGAACTTTGCACAACCTGTCAGTCCTTGTTGTTTTTAACCTGAACAAGCTGTCTCTGGCTGTCTTGGAGGAATGTATTCACATGCAGAACAGGGCTTTGTTTCTTGTTTGGGAGGGGCCTTTCTCTCCCGACCCTGGGTGTCTTTACATTTATCCAGTATTTACTCGCACGCTTCTGGATTAGAGCAGATTTGATCAATTCTTCTTTCCCTTTGCCCTTCCCTTCAGGCGATGCCCCCGTGGCCCCGGGCTGTTCTCTGCTCTCGGTGCAGTCCCCAGCCCTCCCTGTTCCCCCTTCCCGGCTTTCCAGACCTTTCTCTGGGGACGTGGTCGGGTCAGAGGGTCTGGAATTCCCAAATTCCCGCTCCTCCGGGGCCGGGCGCGCTCCCTGTGTGTATCCACAAAGCCGTTTGCCTCATATCACACCATGACCTGTTGGGTTTTTTTTTTTTAATAAAGAACAAATTTGGGTTTTGATTTACAAATCATGAGTTTTCCCCTCACCGGGCACACCAAAGACCAGTAAAGCTTTTAGCTTTTCCATCTGTTTATAAAGCAATACTGTATTATAAAGAATTGATATTTTTATCACATGCTTGATTGTTTTGGGTTTTTTTTAAGACGTGCACTCTGAACATATCAAACCTGATTTTTTCCTATGAACTTAACGCTGTCTGCGCACAACTGATCTTTGGAGAAGGAAATGACAGGGCCCATCCTATCAAAAATAATTCCCAGCGATGCATGAAGCAGTAACACTTGCTAGGGGTAAGGTTAGTGGGAATGTTCACCAGAGGAATGTACAAGAAAGGTGTTCCCTGACTTGGAAGCGAGCGGAGCATGGGCAGGCTTGGAGCCGCTGCAGAGGGTTGTGGTTTGTTTGGGAAGCTGCTGGGTTGGGAGCAGGGATCTGGAGGAACAGGAGGAGCTCTGTCCCCCAGGAACCTGGGATTGCAGCAGCAGCGGCCGTAGGCATTGGGGTGGAACAGGGCTAAGATGTGGTGAAGTGGAAAAGCTCTGTGGTTCCTTGCTGTTTTCCTGGCTATCTTTGGGAGAGCTGCGACATACAGTCCTAAATGTCCTTTTTCAGGCTGAAAACAAAACCAAACCAAAAACCAGATTTGGGACCAGGGAGTTACAAGTGAGTCGAGGCGATGATCTGGCAGGGATGGGAGGATTTAGTGATGGAATGTCCATCTCTTGGAAAGGGACATCCCTTCTCCAGGGGAAGAGCAGCTGCTGTGTGGAGAACCCGACTGTATGCAGTAGTTTCTGACAAAGATAGCTGAAACAATGAAGCAAATCTGAGTCTGTATCTGAGGATGCTTTTTTGTTGCTGTTAAAATGAGACTATCATCTATGCTTACCTAAGAGGCAATTATGTGAATTTCATGTCTGAGGTATAACTTATGCAGGAATAGTTCTGTAAATACATTTAAATAAATTGTAAAGATATTTAATAAATATAGTATTTATACTAAAATGTGCTTTTTAAAGTCGAGTTGCCTGCAAACCTTCTGGTGATGTGGGGATGTGGTTGGTGGCACAGAGGCACAGCCAGGGCCGGGGGGGCTGGGCTGTCACTGTGACCTCCCTGCACTGCTCTCAGATCCACACCTGAGTGACACCCAATGCCTTCTGCAGCAGCCAGGCAGGCAGATAACCATCCTTTAACTGACTGGGAATTGCAGTGTTGTGTTCCAGTGTGACTTTGGAAATACTGCACTGCCCCTGATGTGTGGTGGAAGAGATGCTGCAGGGAAGGAAAAGAATAATGCAAGTCTGAACACAAACCTTTATTTTTTAAAATGCAGATCGGTGACAACTTTGGTTTTTCAGTTAAACACTGCAGAGTCTCTGTAAAAACCTGAGTTCTCCTGCAGCTGGGCTGGGTTATTTTTCCAGCACCCTTAACCAGAACAGCGGCTTCATTTGCCTGCTGTGGCAACAGAGTTTGAATTCCAGCTGAGCCTCTCTCTAGTGAGCGTGTTCTGAGAGCAGAAGGCCCAGCAGTTCCTGCAGAACACACAAACCTCAACGGAGTCAATTGTGACCTAAATTTGTGCCGTTCCAAGAGCACTGACAGTTCCAGAACGTTCTGTGCTGCTGGGTCACAGCACCAGTGACAAAGGCTGGGCCTGCACTGCCCTTCCCTCCTGGGCACTCCCCACTATCTGTCCTTGGACCCTGACCCCTGCACTACAGAACCGGGGAGCTCTGCAGGGCACCAAACTCCTCCTCAGTGTCACTGGCTGTCACCAAACTCTGGAAAGTGTCACCAATGGCCTTCTCCTTGTAAGAGACAGCTCCAAAGAATAAGGAATGGAACTGGAAAATGCAATTATTTGTACAGGTAAGAATTCTGTGATACAGGATTTGGGCAATAATTATTTGTGAAGCTTTTGCCACTGTAAGATCTTAGCCAGCAGCGTTTCCCAGTGAAACCCACCTTCCCCCAGGATTGTTCCCAGCAGTGGTGGGGTTTTCCAGCTGTTTTGCTGGCACAGCTGCTCCCACAGAAACCCCCAGTGCACGTGGGGGTGCTCAGGCACACAGCAGCTGTCGGGGTTCCACTGCTGACACTGTGGGAAGTTCCCTCACCTTCTCATAAGGAGCCTCTGTGGCCTCTCCTCCCGCTGCCTTGGCTGTGGCTGCTCCTGCTCTGCCTGGCACATCCCTCTCTGTGCCTCTGGGAGTATTTTTTACCTCTTGTTTTGCTGAGTCCATGCTCAGAGTGTTTCCCTTCTGCTGTGGCTTTTTGGAAGTGTCTGCCTTGCTGGCTCCATCTGTGGAGGTGTGGTCAGATTTATCCACGCCAGTCCTCGAGCTGGATTGGACAGAGTAGGGCAGGTTAGTTACTGGCTTTGTGTTTCACTGCAATATCCTTCTTTATTTTCTGTTTGTGAAAAGATTACAGGTTTAGAAGAGATTCTCAGCATCTTCCCTCCTGCTGCACCCAGACCCCATGGAGATGAGAAAGCAGCAGCCTGTACAGAATGTTCTCTCTTGCACCCCCTTATTGCTGCTGTGCTGCTGAGATGTTCCTGAACCCCTGCAGTTCACAGTTTTCCTATGAAAACCTGAGTTCTTCACCCTCTGAAGGCCTCCTGTCCCCTCAGCCCCTGTTACCTGTCCCAGGGCTGTGGGCAGCAGGCAGGCTCTGGGGAAGCTGCCTCCTTCTCAGCCTCACACAAGGTAGCCAGGATAAAGCTGGCCTCCAGCAGCAGGTCCTCAATGCTGAAAGCAATGGGTCTAAACACAGGAATTGAGACCAAACAGCACAGGGAATTACAGATACTGTGGGAGGTGACACATGCTGTGATTCTACCTATGGAATTAAAATGTCCCTCCTCTGAAAAGCTGAAAATGAGAGAGGGGCTCCTGTTACAGATCTCACTGCTCCAATCAGCAAATGCTGTGCAGTATCAGAGTCAAATGATAGCATTAAATATGTAATTGTTAAAATTATATTTATTCAGAAAATGTATTGTTTCTTTAAAGTGCTAAATAAATCATTGCCTGCTGGGGACTGAGAGCCTCAGGTGTCCAGGTAATTTATACCCAGGGCTGCCTTGGCAATGCCCACGCCCGGGTTCAGTGCTTTACATGGAATTACAAACTCTGGATTGCAGGTTAGAAATGGCTTTTGGTTTGAAATGAAGATCTGCCCTAATCTGCAGTTCAGTGTTCACTGGGTGACTGCAGGGGTCCCAGCCAGGGCAGTTCCCCACGTACTTCCCACATCTGTCGAAGTGGATGGACACAGGAACACTCGTGGCTTCGGAAAACGCCAGCAGGCCCTGCAGAGAAGGGTGGGGGTGAAGTGCTTGTTAAACCCAGAACACTGATACTGGAATGTGAGTTTATCCCAGCTGCTGTTTACTGGCAAAAAGAAGGGGAAAGTCTGCTGCTTCTAAGACTAATTTCTGTCCTTCCCTGCCAGAGCTTTGTCAGAGGTTCTGCGTGGAGAACTTCCCTGGTCATGATACTTTTCCTGGGGCAGCTGTGCTGTGTCTGTCCAGCACTGAAACCACATCTCTGTTTCAAAGTGTTTTGTTTGCCTTTCAAAGGCTCTGAGGTGTCCTGAGGATCCTGGGGTTTAAAGCTAATCCTCAAACAGGTGGTGAAACCCTGCTGCTGTCAGGAGGGCTGGTGGAACACAGACCAGGGCCATTCCACAGGGACCATCCTGTGTTGTCCTGGTCCAGTCAGGCAAATTAATGAGAAATGGGTTTTCTTCCCAGACAAATTCTTACTTTACCCTCAGTTCTTTAAGGCAAAATGTCACTTCAGAATCTACTCCAACTTGAAAGTAGTCAAATTCCTCTGGACTGAGCTGTATCTCAGTAATCATTGTCCTTGAAAAGTCTGTTTGAGATAACAACAAAGTCAGGGACTCACAGCAGTGAAGTTTGAACTCCACAAAGCTGTGATTGTAACCCTGAGGTATTTTACATAAGCACTGCTTGAACAAATAATTGTTTTTATAGTGGTTATCAGTAATAAATGTTTAGCTTATATACATAGCAGAATTAAGTAAAATCCTCCATTTATTTGCAGTACATTGCATAGATTGGAATGGATTTTAACAGAACCTATTCCCTGTTCTGCTGTGTGAGCTAACCTAACACCTGCTGCTGTTCTTGCAGATCTGCTTCTTCCACAAGCACCCATCACAAATAATATTCCCAGCTGCCTATTGTTGCATGGATGGGAAGCCCAAAATGCAGTGTGACTTCAAGAGAGTAATCAAAATTACCGACAATCACCAGAGCACAATGGAGGTGGACTGACGCTCTTTGTTTTAAATGACAATCTTTTCCTGACTCTTAAGTGGCAACAGGAAATTGGCTGTTCAGTTTCAGGTATTCCGTTTTTTGTTACCGTGGCTGTCAATGGCTGCGTGAAGAGAAAGTGAGAGGGCGCTTTCCTGGTGTATGACAGTCCCGGAGAGCTCCGAGAAATTCCACAGCAGCTTGAGCTGCTTCCCGGCAAGGCCGGGCTGCCAAGAAAGTGTTCCCGGCTATTCCCACTCTTCCCTTTCTCTGCTCGGGAGCTCAAACAGGCTCTTGTAAGAAGCTCCTTGTGCTGTGGCAGGGGCTGTTTGTCACACACGTGCAGCTGCAGCTGAGCCGCAGAGCAGGTGTGGGCAGAGGGCTGGATTTCTGTGGAAGCCCCAGGCCATGGCAGGGGAGGGTTCCAAGGACACGGGAGGGGTTGCGGGCAGGGAGATTCACCGCGAGCACAGCGCCCCTCACTGCCCCTCCTCCCTCCCTCACTGGGGCTTTGGTATCTCTTCACTTTTGTACCATTTTTTCACTTTCTTTCTTACAAATAGTTCTGGTAAATGAATGTTTCTAAAGTCACCAAATGCGTCGTTCAAAATGTGATCTCTATTTTCGGGACTTTCTGCCCTGTTTCACTCCAGCCACTCGATCCCTCTCTTAGCCTGTTCCCAGCTCAATTCCCACCCTGTGCTCTGGGCTCTTCCCAGGTCATTCTCCCCAGCTTTGGTCATAAGGTATGAAAAGCATCTCTTTATTATATGATACACAAGAACCTCTACTTCAAAACCACAATTACATCTTCAAAATTAGTTTGAGTCACACCCCAAGAATCTCCAGCTCGTTCTCCAGCTCCTGGAGATGTGACCATGGCAGCAACAGCACAGGGCTTGCTGACACTGTGTGCTGTCCTCAGACTAAAATATACTCTCTAATTATATCAATTCTATAATTGTGGTATTCAGATTTAAATAGTTCTTTTTAAAACATAAAATTATCCCCTTTTTCCTGGCAGTTGCCAGGCTGCTGCTCTTGCAGCACAGTAATTACCTCTTTCAAGCCTACAGCAAGTGGCATAATTTATTTCAATTGGCTGCTCAGTCTGAGATCTGCCACTGACACCAGGAAGATGTTTCAATTTATTTAAATTTATTTAATTTATTAAAACCAGAGGGTGGCAGCATGACTTAAAATCTCTCTCTCTAATGTTCTGTTAAAAATGTCGTTCAGCCATAAAATTCCTCCCACATTCATGTCGTGACAGTTATTATTCCTGGAGTTCATCTCAAAAAAAGAAAAAAGTTAAAAAACCAAGTATTGGTTCACATTTTGAATTTCCTTACCAGTGTCTTCCTCAGTATAACTCTTGAAACAAACTTTCATTGGAGTTACTGACAAAGTTATTTCTTCCTGACTGGTTGGGAAGTGAATCATCACATCAGCCAGCAGCCTATAAAATGTCATTCAACATTAAAATAATTCTATTCTAAATCTATGACTATTTAGCTTTTGTTTCATTAGAAAGTAAAACTCAAAAAAAAATTTATGTTTGTTACCTGGAGTGAACTCTAAGAATATTTGGACACATGTGCTTTGCAAAAACAGCCTGCAAGGGATCACACTCTTGAAATGTCAGGTTATAGGTTTTTACAACACCTGAGTATAAAGGAGATGAACAAAAATCAGTGCTCGGCTGTAATTTTAGGGGGCTTTTTAAGTATTAATTGTTCAATAGAAGAAGTAACCAAGTGACTTAGTCCAGCTGTATGGAAATAACTCACCAGCAAGAGGAAATGGAATCCACCTGCCATCTTAGACTCCATCCATCCATAAGTTGTGCCTGGACAGCAGCCGAGTTTTTAAGGGTCCACAAGAAATAAATGAACAGCGACAAGCGCAACAAATGCAGGGTGGAAAACAGCCTCAGTAATTAACTGAGAGAATAACAGAAATGGGAGTGGAATGCAGAACACAAACCCTACAGATCCCTGCCTCTCTGGGTAAGGATGTGCTCAGGGAGCTCAGTTGTCTGCAGACCTAATTCAATGTATTACCCTAAAATCAGTAGCCCCAGTTGCATTATTGATAATATAAATCACTGCCTCCAGCACAGTGTGGGGGTAATGATGTTTATTTAGGAACTTTGCAAAGACTGAGGCTGATGAATTCCCAGTCCTGCTGGGCTGAGGGTGACAGACCTGCCCCTGTGTTGATAATAGCATTAAATGTTGAGGTTTTAAACTCCCCTGTGGCCTTACCGTGCCTGCAGAGGAGCTGAAAGGTGATGTGGTGGTCACTGGGGTTGGTGGAAATGCTGCATTTCTCTACATTCCTTTCCAGCACATTTGCACATCTAAACACAGGGAGAACTGACTGCAAAATAGTAATAAAAATTAAAAAAAAATCAGTGCAGAGATTACTCCCTGAGCAGCTTTGCAATAAATATCATCTCCCTGGGTTTGTACCCTGGTTTATCTCAAGCTGCTGCTCTTAAGGCTTGCCCAAACTGCTGTGGGGACAATGGGAGAGCCCAGGCTGATCCTCACCCACCATAATTTCAGCTGGAAATTGGGTGAATTTGCTGCTGTGTGTAACAACTCACTAAAATGTACCTTAATTATCAGTTTACAGGGGAGGGATAACTGCTGCTCCTGCTGACACGGTTGGGACACAGCTGTCCAGCAGTAATGTTGGAAAAACATGGATGAGAAGAACACACAAGCATATGCTGACCTCGAGGAATTCACTGATCTTAAAGCAAGCTGGAAATGGAATCACAGAGTCATTAGGGTTGGAAAAGACCTCCAACATCACTGAATCCAACCACTGAGGGAATAAAAGTAAAAGAATTTATTTAAACTCAAGAACTATCTCATATTGAATGTTTTTTAAAAAAAGCTTCCTCTGGGCTTCAGTGCCACCAGCAAACCTGGGAATTTACATCTCAAAATGATTAAAAATTTATAAAAAATATGTACTTTTAAACTCACTTTAAAAATATTTATAAAAATAATTGAGTTACACAAACACCCAAAGCTCAGCTTGTGTTTGAGGCAATTGAGGGACATTATCCATATAAATGAACAAAGCCACCACTCACACCTCAAAAATTCTTCAGGTATTAAACCAACTATCTCCACTGGTAATTTTCCATCCTCCCAGGGAACCAAGGAGAGCTGATCACTTTTAACTAAGAAACCTCTGGAGAAAACACTAATTATGCTGGAAATGGTGTCTGATTAATTAGAAACATTAATGGATGTGTTCTTCCTGTTGAGTCACAACAGTACAAAACGTTGTTTTTAAAGGCAGCTCTTGTGTGGTACAAAACTCAAACCTTGTGACCTGTGACAACAGAACTGAACCCCATGGTATTAATCCAGATGTCCTGGACAACAAAAAAATCAAAGGGTCTTAGGGCAGAGTAGGAACAAAATCTTCCATGATGGAATCTGCATAATTACAATCACAGAAAATATGGCACTTGTCCATACTGAAAGTGGAGGGAGCTGAGAATGTGATGGACTGAATGGTACCTGTGGGAAAACACAATATCCAGTAGTATAAATACTGGGCTGATAAAAAGGATAAAATTAGAATAAATAAAATTCACTTACACCTTTTTCTACAGGATCAAACCAAAATTCATCACTAATCCGTGCTATGGCATGTATTGCTCTTCCAAACACTGCCAGGGAAAGAAAACACTGCAATATGCATTCTAAATTGAAATAAAAAGGTGACATTGCACTTTCTCCAGAATAATTCAGAAGGAAACATTACAAATTTCTTACACATTTGAAGGAAAACTGGTGGTGAGAACTGTTAATTTTTTCTTTTTAATTAAACTTTTAATTACCAAAGCCTGAATGTTTTGGAAAGATGCCTCTGATGAGGCACCTCGAATGTTGCATGTCCTTTGCAGCACCTGGTGTTACCACAAATTAAGTCAATGAGACAAAATTCCACCACCGGGGTTAGAAATGACATTTAACAGATGGAAAGTCTGAGAAGCAACGGGACATCTGGAGAGATGGAATCCTAAAAACCAGCGGAACCCAGCACAGGACCTGGGGATCTGCCTCTGGCAGTGGCCGAGCAGCTTTTTCCACAGAATGCTGCACCCAGGGTCGAGCTGCGCCTCTGGAGATGCACAGGGGGACACGCAGCCAGGCCATGGCATCTCCACCTGGGTGTCCCCAAATCCTGCACATCTGAACAACCCCCAGATGTGCCCATCCCGCACAACGCCCGATCCCGCTGGGATGAGGGAGAGGCGGATCCCCCGCTCCGCTCCCGGGGCTCGTGTTCCGCCCGGGACCGCCACTGAGATGCCGGGGGTGCCGCGTTCCCGGTGTCCCGCAGCGGTCCCGGGCTGTGCCGGGCTCCCCGGGGTCCCGGTACCTCGGAGCTGCGCGCCCCCGATCACGCACTTCATGGCCGCCCCTCACTCCCCTCACGGCCGCCCCCCCCCACTCCCCTCACGGCGGCGGAGGGCGGGAACCGCCGCGGGGGCGGGGCCTGCGCCGGGCGGAGCCCCGGATGTGGAGCCCTGGGATTGTGGAGTTGTGGAATTAATTATGGAATTACGGCATTGGGGATTGTCCCGAGTTATGCGCAGGGATCAACAAGCCAACCCCTGGCCCTGCACAGACATCTCAACAATCCCACCCTGTGCATCCCTGGGAGCGGTGTCCAAACGCTCCTGGAGCTCTGGCAGCCTCTGGGCTGTGCCCGTTCCCCGGGGAGCCTGGGCAGTGCCCAGCACCCTCTAGGGAAAGAACCTTTCCCTGATATCCAATCTAAACCCGCCGGCACAGCTCCAGCCCTTTCCTGGGTCCTGTCCCTGTCTGAGCAGGGATCGGAGCTGCCTCTGCGCTGCCCTCGCCAGCACCAGCTCAGGGACGGACCCAGGAAACGCCCCCGACCCAAAAGAAGGGCTTAGCATGGCACTAATTAGCATGGGAGGCAAGAAAAATCATTACCAGTAGAACAGTAATTAATAAAAGAACTGTGTAACTTGTAGCCAATGAACCAATTCCTTTGTTTCCTAAAATGCATTAAAATAATAAAAAATATTTGATAATTAGGGTGCTTGGTTTGCCGGAGACCACGGAGCGCCCAGGCTTGCACAACTCTGAAATAAGTAATCGGTCAGTCTTTCTCTCTCTCGTCATTATCGGCTAATTTTGAGGACAATTCTCGTTTCACGTGTGTAAAAACCCAGCCAGCGGGATCGCGGCACGGACGCGTTCGGGGCTGTATTGTCCCTTCGCAGGCGCCGTAGCGGGGGCGGTGCCGGTGCCGGGCGGGTTCCGGGAGGGCCGGAGCGGAGCGGGCGCGATGGTGAGAGCGGGGGGACCCCGGGACCTCCTCGGGACCCGCACCCGGGACACCCCGGCACCCCCGGACACACCGGAACCCCCGGCACGCCCACAGGAGCCGGGCCCGACCCGGCCGGGCCGGGGGAGAGCGGGCGGGAGGGCGGTCCCCAGCTGAGGCGAGGCCCCCAGGGGATGAGGGCCGGGCCGTCACTGCAGGAGCCCTGTTTATAATTTGTATTAATTTTATCGTAATCGCATTATTATTTTTTTTAATTATTATTTAACCCTTCTGTCATAACATCGACAATTCATTAATTATTATTTGCCCGTTCATTTGGCTGTGTTTTCTCTTCTGTTGCTTCCTCTCGTTTAACATTGATCATGTTCCGCCCTGTTTCTCATCCCCTGCAATCAACTCCTTCATTCCAATCAGGCTGGGCACAGAGTAAGTCACTCCTTGGCTCTCGCTAACACCCGTGGTAAGGGCTCGTTCGTGTTACCCCGTGTCACTGCCAGGTGGCTCAGGTGGATTTGGGGGCTGCTGATCAATCCGCGCTCCAGATCACACCCAATTCCTGGTAAAATCCAGGTGTTTTATCGTTTTCCGCCACTGCTTTAAGCTCTAGATACTTGTGGTGATTAAACGCTCTGCAGTGCTGTTCGTTTGGTTTGGTTACTGTGGCTTGCCAAGGTTTTCTGTAATGAATGGGAGCTGCAATGTGATTTTTGGGGAACCGTGGGGCTGACAAAAAAGGGAATGTGCTGAGTGCACACACTGCTGGCTCGGGGGGGTGTGGAAGTGGCTGGATAATTTTATTAAACATCAAATACATAACTCGTATGCACACTTGAGTCTCTTAGGCAGCAGTAAGACAATCTATTGCCACTTCTTAATCCAAATTACCATTACCCACTTGTTACTTTTCAAAAACCATCAAAAATGTCTTTTTTTTTTCCCCTCTTGGTTTCATTTTAAATTGGTAACTCATTGATTAAAAAGCTTTTGTATTGCTTTACCAATACTTTCAACAATCTATCTCCAGATGGCTTTGATGGTGGCACTGAGATGTTCTTAATCTAAAAAAATCCCAGACCAGTCAAAAATTCTACCCAAGTTCCCTCTGCCTTTTTGAGGACTGTTAGCCTGAACTGCACGGCCTAAAAATCCACAAGGAAAAAAAAAAATCTTTCAAAATACAATTTCCTAGCCTATTTATATTTGTTTATAGAAATAAATCTGGGCTGTGTCCTTTACAAACACATTTGAGGGTGTCATTTTAGGAATTGCCTCACTCACATGAAGTGGAAGATAAAAATCTCTTGAGTGTGTCTCCTGATCCAGGGTTTTCCCAGAGCAGTGCCATAACATTCCCTGCTTTATAAAGCTTCTCATGCCCTTTTTGCACAATTAATTTGCCCTGTGTTGCTTGCATTATTGCTTTATTTGCAGATTTAAAGCCTGTGCTGTTAAGCCATGGCCTTGCATCCTCTCAGTCCTTAATTTTGAAGCCCCCCACTACATTTTTATTCTGGCATCTGAAACTATAAATGCATAGAAGTGGTAACAGGAACACTGTGCAGTGACCTGGATTGGCTTCTCTGCAGTGCCCTGTTTGTATTTTGCTGTTATTTTTTAGCCTTATTCAGTTTTTCAGTGGTTTCTACAATGAGGACTCTGAACATGCTTACTCTTCTGGTCAGCTATTAACACACATTGCAAATTTGCTGCTTTTTAAAAATATTTTGGGTTTTTTTTTCAATAAGGGGAAACTAAGGGATGAAGAGGATTTTTTTAAGAGAAGTGGCTGCAGTTTAGTCAGGTCTGTGCTTGAAATGTGTTAGAGAGAAAAACCAGTGGGATAGTTTATTGTAGCTCCCAAATTTGTGTAAAATACATCAGGTAGTACAACAGGAAATGTGTTATCTTGGACTGTTGGCTTTCAGCAACAAAACACAAATAATTCTGTAGACCTATGTCTGTAAAAGACGCTTGTGGAACAGAGCAAAATTCCATCACCATTCCATGCTTACTTTAGCAGCTTTTGGGTCCAAATGCAAAGTTGTGGCTCTGCAGAGGACACTGAGTGCTGGCTGTGCCCTAACCTGTGTCTGTCCCCCTCTCTCCCCTCCTGCCCCTGAAGTTGGTGTTGGTGCTGGGAGATCTCCACATCCCCCATCGCTGCAACAGCCTCCCGGCCAAGTTCAAAAAGCTGCTGGTGCCTGGCAAGATCCAACACATCCTGTGCACAGGGAACCTCTGCACCAAGGACACCTATGACTACCTCAAGACCCTGGCTGGGGATGTTCATGTTGTCAGAGGGGACTTTGATGAGGTAGTGTCCATTTTTTTGGGGTATCTTTTTACATTTTTTACGTTTGGAGTTCATTCAAGTAAAAGTGGTGAAATGAGTTCCTGAGCTCTCCCCTTCTTGGAGTTGCATAGGGTTGGGTTTAAATATAAATCTGTCTAATCTGGGTTTGTTTTATTTCTTTTATTTTTAGAACCTGAATTATCCAGAGCAGAAAGTTGTGACTGTTGGACAGTTCAAAATTGGGCTGATTCACGGCCATCAGGTGATCCCCTGGGGTGACATGGCCAGCCTGGCACTGCTCCAGAGGCAGTTTGATGTGGACATCCTCATTTCAGGACACACACACAAATTTGAGGCATTTGAACACGAAAATAAATTCTATATCAACCCAGGATCAGCTACAGGAGCCTACCATGCCTTAGAGAAGTAAGTGAATATTGGGGGGATTTTTTGTTTCTCTTTTTGGTAACAAAACTGAACTACAAACTCCTGAGGGTTAATATGTTAATATTTCTGATTTAAATGTCAGGGAGAGGACAGTTAGAGTTTTATAACTTACACAGCTGTACTTGCTCAATCTCCTGGACTGAAACATGAAATACTCACAGCCTCAGATCTCATGTGCTGTACTTAAAGAATTAATTCCCATTTTGCTTGAGGTGATTTCTGCTAAATAGTAGTAAAACACTAAGGGGATTATAGACACACAGTCACTATTAATTTTTTCCTCTCTTTCCAGCAACATCATTCCTTCATTTGTGCTGATGGACATCCAGGCTTCTACAGTAGTTACATATGTCTATCAACTAATTGGAGATGATGTGAAGGTAGAAAGAATTGAGTACAAGAAATCCTAAAAAATGTTTTTGCTTGTCTGGTATTTTTACCATCTCCTTCTGAACTACAAGTTCCAAAACTTGATTGCTTGTTTACAGCCCTGCACCATTGCTAACAGCTTAACAATGTAACTTCTTGTCATGAATTTAAACAACCTTGTGTTTGCTTTTCTCTGTATGAATTGATTTGTAAAATATTCCATTAGGATAACTATCTAAATACTGTTCCTTAATGTTGTAATAAACTCCACTTCATAGAAAAGCTGAGCTTGGTGAGATGTTGTTGGGGAAGAATGCAGCAGTTGTGGTGGTTTGGTGTTCACCTTCTAAGGGATGCTTGTACAGAGATTGAGGGCTCTGGGACCAGGCTGGGTTTGCTCCAGAATATCCAGTTTATATTTATCAATAAATTTAACAATCTCAACTAAGTTAAAGGAGTAAAATGGCTTGATAGACTCTGAAAGGATTACAATTACCTCATAATTTCACTGCAGAAAGTTTGAGTCTTTCTCTGGTCAAAGCAGTTTCAAATCTCCCTGTGCTTTCATGGTGATCTCATTAAATCTATAACCACTGAGGAGAGGCTTTCCTATTTTTGTGTCTCACACTCCACTTTTTGTGCCCTTTGCTCCATGCACAGAGGCTCTCAATGATGCAATTCCATGTGACTCTTAAAGCTGCTGAAGATAAATACGGATTGTTCAAGAAACAGCACCTTGTGGCTCCTCTGTTCCCACAGCTGCAGGAACCTGAATGTATTTAACAGCTCCCCTTTCTCACAACTGCTGTAACTTTCCAACAAAACAGATTTTTATCTTTTGCCTCCCACAGCAGAATGTTTAGGATGGGGGGCAGTATCCTTGGCCTTTGGATTATGACTTTTTCATTAGCTGGAACCCTTATTTCTGTGTCATGAGCTGACTAAATAACTTATTTCTATTCAAAATAAATCTGCTTTGCCCTGGACAAAAAGACATTTCAGGCTGGTGTCTCAAGAACCTCTGGCTAGTTGCACTTCATGCAGTCAGAGCAAGATTGAAAACTCTGGCACGTGATATTCAGGGAATTCTATTGACTGGAATATCAATTTATTGACAAACTCATAATTAAGAGGTTGTAGAATATTGTAAGGGGCTAAAATGTATGCATAAGTTTATTTCTTTTTAATTTACATTGTTAGGCCAAAGTTGACACACAAGTTTATTTATTTTTACTGTAAGGCCAAAATTGATGCATAAGTCTGTGATGTTACGCTTAAAATTTGTCTACAATGTATTTTACATGAACCACACCCCCTGCAGTTTTATAAAAGTTTATCACAGT
>VZUA01023188.1:25383-37151 GCA_013401035.1 Horornis vulcanius | reverse complement strand
ACCCTATTCGTATTTTCACTTTCTACTGAGGTTTGTTACTTTTCCTTTTCTCTTGCTTCATCCTGTTCAGGGCTTGTTCACAGCTCTTGCTCCTCTCATATCCTCTTTCCTTGTTTTACCACATTTCTCTACATTGGAAAATTCAGGATGACCCTTACCTTGGTGGCCTGAAAAGCCATGTCTTGCTCAGACATCTTTGTTCTGCATTGTATATCAACTTCTTCAGTGAATAAAAAATCCTTTTTTGCAGGTATTTTGGTGCGGAAGGAAGATTGAATAGTCATATGTGGTGCAAGGTCAACTGGTTAAAGGAGACACTGGCAGATGTTCTACCTGGACCAGTTTTTAGCTGCTGCTGCTTCAGATAGAATGGGCAGGTGCTTTCAAATGAGTGCAACAGATGACCAAATAAGTCAAAACTTACTAAGATGATTGAATTGTTGATGATTAAATATGTCAACCCAGGCCACCAGGTTCATATATTTGCCAGCACTTGGTGAGTTAGCAATTCTTTTCTGGATTTGAAGAAAGCCATGCAATGATCTTTGCAGAACAATATGTAAATACTTTTCCTCCCACTTAGGAAGAGGATAAATTCCTGCAATAAATTCACTCAGTGTCCTGTTCTTCCACTGATACATTGGCAGACATCCATTTGGCAGTTGGTCCAGAGGACTCTGATTCTTTACTGAAAAAGTGGAAGATCAGGAACACAGGAAAGACATTTCTTTTCTCCCCTTCCCTGTGTATATGTTGCTTTGCTTTTTTAAGTGTGTATTACTGGGCTGGCAGGAAGAGAGGAAGAACCTGAGTTTTAGCCTTTTTTTGGACAATCAAGATCTTCTCTAGACCCTCAGCCTTTGAGTCTGCTAGCTTTGAATTTCTTAGCAACTCATTTTTTCTTCCATGACAAAACCATTGTACAAGTATCAGTACATCCTCCTATTTTCCTTGGGGAAGGCTTTACAAAATATTTTGTTACAAGTTTGGTTGAGATGTTTTCCCTAGGGATGTTATTTATGTTGTATTAGTGGGGTTTCAAGCTACTCTGTTTAGAGGTTCTGGGATATTTTTGTGTGTGTGTGTGGCTTTTTTGCATGCCAGGAAAAGACACATAAATTTAAAGTTTGCTCAGAAGAGTATGCTTTTGTCTATTTTATACCTAAGAAAGTAGTGACTCTTTGGAGTGGTTGAGAATAGGATGAAAATAGTATATTTGTACCTTTGTAGAAATTCCCTGTAAGTATAAATACAAAATTATAGTTTCAAGGGATTTATATATGAGCTTTGATAGCGTAATAGAAAGAAAAGTATCTCTTTCCTCCTTAAAAGCTGTAGAGGAAGGAGGCTTAAAAATAAAAACTGGGTTCTTCTCCATTTAAGATCTGTATTGCTTAAAATATCCAGACACCCCTTTTAGTTTCATTCCCATTGACATTCCTTTGACAGGGTTTTTTTTTTGTCCTCTCTGCCAATAAAATTCTGACTACTAGTCCAAACCATGAAACAGTGAGGAAAGAAAGGGATTTCTTATAAAAGCAGTGTGGGAGAGCTCTCTGTCTCCTGTGATACCCATTTGTATCAGTCATGCAGAGTGCTATAGAAATTTGTAGGATGAAAGCAAACATTTTGTCGAGAGAGTATCTGAAAGTCTTGTTTTCATGGATGACCTATTCCCACCAGACACCTTCCATTTAGCTGTAATGATATNCTGTCATTTGACCTTCATTAAGAGCATTAAATATTTCCAAGACTGATACAGCCCCTCCTGGGCTATGTCACCAATTTTCTACATAGATAGCTGTATGAGCCAGCTGCAGCTGCCACTAAGTCTGATTATTTTTATCCCATTTTCTCCTCTTCCATCTGAGAGGGACTGCTGAGGATCTTCTTATAACCACAGCAGTATCTTTCCTTGGGTCTCTGAGATGTGTTTCAGGTTTGACATTGAGCTGATATTTTACTACACTTAAAAAAGGAAAATTAATGTAAGGAGCTTGGTTCCCTGTACTGTTCCTTGAGCATGCCATTAGTGGGATTAATACAAACTTTACTTTACACTTTCAGTCTTACTTTATCTTTGCAAAATACTACAACCTAGATAACAACAGTGTCAAAGCAAATTAATTTCCCAAATATTTTCCAATTTTGAACTTGTATAAAGTGTATTTGGTGAGAGAACCTAAGTGTATTAAGGAATAATACTGTAAAGCAGGATGGGTGGTTGCCATAGCAGCAACCAATCCACTAAATTGTGAGTAACATAAAATGATTCAAAGACAAAGACTGATTTAGGTCAGGGAATAACACCTCATAAAAGAAGAAACTTCTCTCTGACTTGTTTTGCTTTTGTGAATTCAGTTACAACGCATATTGAGAAAATGCCTATTTGCCACCACAATTGTGTTAGGACTCAAGAACCCTTGAATACAGTGAAAAACCAAGTTACAACACTCTTGGAAGCTCCAGTGTCAGCTGACGAAAAGTGTGGATAAAGATGTAGATGTCTTGCTTGTTTTATGTTATTTATGGATTTCTTCCTCTCTAACTGATTAAAAAAAATCCCAAGATGTTACATGAGTGCTGCCCTCTGCTAGAAGTTGGATGAGCTGACACTGAAATGTTTGTCTGCCCTGAACTGTGGGAGTGGCTTCTTGCCTCTGGAAATGTCAGTGTTATTTTTGGTAGGTATCCACATATGTGTTTGTGTGTGTGGACAAAATTTTAAGGAGATTTTAGAAAAATTAGGGTGAATCACATTGAAATAAAAATGTCTTCAAATAAATAACTACCCCTACCTCTTTATATAATATTCTAGCCATGTGACTACTGAGGAGTTGTTGATCATCTTCAATCTCACTGTGGTTTGGATACAGGGATTAGTTCTGGCATTGTGCACTTGTGAATGAGCAGGAGGTTGTCCAGTAAAAAAGGCTTCAGTTCCTGAGCATTTGCCTGTGATGTGACAGCCACTGCATTGTAACATTGAGGTCTGGTGCCCAAAGTTCAAAGCAAGGTAAATAAATGGGATTTGCTGAAGCCTCAGCAGTGAGGTGTTATTGGTTATAGTTAGGTATAACCTCTTTTACAAGAAAAAAATATTGTCAATACGTTTATGTTGTGGAAGGGAAGATTAATGAATTTCTTGGTCAGTCTTTTAATTTAGTATTTAGATGGGGGAATAGAAACTTAACAAGAAGGGCTTTTCACTATAGCAATCACAGCTATAGCAGTAATTGAGGGAAGCTGAAGCTAAATAAACTCTGATTAAAACATACACAGTGTTTGGGCAATGATGAAATCAGATGCATCAGATGTTCCATCGTGTTACGTTTTACATAAAGACTGTAGACTCCTCTAGAGCACATATTAGGTTGTGGGCTTGCTACAGAAATTAAGATGATGGGCCTCAGAATCTTGGTATGTCATCTGCAGTGGTAGGGTTAGACCCTTCTCAGCCCACATCCCCAAGGTTTGCTTGTTCATACCGCTCTACAAACCAAAAGCAGCTGGCACTGCACAGATGAACCCATTCTTCATCATTCCTGTTGTGGAGAAGTTTCTTAATCTGCTTCAGCTTCTTTGCCAACTTAACCTCAGATCAAGGTGAACATTGTGGTGATGTTTTTCTTTTTGTTTAAACTAAAAACACATGCCTGTTGTTGATTTGGCAGTTACTGACTTGGGTCACAATGACTCAAGTACTGATGACTATCAGCAGTGATTTTAGGCCTGTTTGACCTGGTTTGCTATGAAACACTGATCCAGTGTGCAAGCTGTGTCCCTTATATCTTATTAATGGCTCTCAAACCATCAGTGCCACATGCTGCTTGCTCTTAGTAATTATCACTCATTTTTGTATCATGGCATGACAGTGGTGTACTTTTCCATGTACACACATAACAACAATACAGTAAAGTGAAGACTTATCCCCTAGGTAATATATTTTCACAAAAGAAGTATTCTTTAGGTCTATTCTCTATTCCTGACTCAGAAATCCAGCTTAGGGCAGAGCATGGTACTTGAGAGNCTCCCACAATGCAAGATTTGTGAAAAATGGTGCCTTCTTCCAGCATCTGTGATGATGGCTGAAATGCGAGATTACCATATGAAATTTCAGCCCGTACTTTTTACCCCGTGATCAGTTCTGGTGCTCAGGTTATTATTTTGTCTCTATTTATAAAATTATACTATACCTAACAAAAATAGCCCAGGGAACATAATCTCTTCCTTGGTTGACTCAGTGTTCCTTCCCTACCCCACTTTGTAAAAGTGGGAGGGTTTGCAACAACTTGAATTAAAAAGGTTGGGATTAGTATCCTCTTTCTATGATGGGTGGGGGGTTTGTTTGGCCAGAGCTCTCACTGCTCTCATTGCTGTGTCCCACATCCTGTGTTTCAAACATCTTCTTTGCCCTTGCCAGTTCAAGTCACTCTCTCAAAACTGTTCCTTAAAGTTATAAATGAAAGAAGTGACATTGAACGACTGGCCCAGTGAAGATCAGAGACATCCTTTTGGGGGATGATTTTACTGGCATTAGCCTATAGGGATCAAATATTTTTTGATCTTGACATTCACTAACCATTTTCCTGCCATTGTTGTGTCCACTGTATATGAACAATAATTTATCCCCTTACTTGGACCAGGTCAGTACTTGTCTCCTTATCCTATTATTTTGCCGATTACCCTTTCCTTTGTTATGATAAGTGACAGAAGCAACATTGTAAAAAATTTGTTTCAGCTCTGTGATGTGAGTTTCTGAAAAGCGTTAGGTGTTTATCAATTGACTACAGTTATTTTTCTGGTAATTGAAGAGCCACCCTTAATCCTGACAGTGAAAAATTCTGGTCTTCTTTTTTTAATGTGCTATTTGTTTGCCTCTGTCCCTTCCACATTGCTTGGAAAGCAAAACAAAATCTTGACTAGCTGACTGTAGAGGAGGAAGAACACAGAGTTGTTTTTTTATGTTCCTGAAGAACTTATAAGCAAACCCCCTCTTTACTGAATTCTTTAGTCCTAACCCTGGCAGTGAAGGGATGGACTGGAAATCTGCCAGGAAGGTCTTGCGAACCGAAGCAAAAGAAACCCTCATTTTTTTCTAATATGAAGGTAGGTCATGCAAGCATGAGATTTCCTCACTGTGAAGAAAATTACCTGTCTGCAAAAATAGTATCCTAATATTTGACATTGAAGAATAGTCAGGGATTTAAAGCTTTATCATGAAGATCATTTGCTCTGTGCTGTTAAGCTTGAAAGACACTTAACTCAAATTTATAAAGTGGTCTTCAGCTGGTCATGTTTTAGGCAGTTACATAATTTCATTTCAGATGGAGCTTGTACATTTTCAGGCAAATTGCATGTGTGTTATGTTGAGTGTTGGCACTCATGACACTCTGTCTCTTGTCCCGTGTATCTGCATCAATGATGTAAAACAACCGCACTTAGATGAAAAGCCAAAACCCCCAGTTTATACTCTTGTGGGAACAAAGTATTTCTAAATTTATGTAAAACTGATACAGCTCCAAACCTATGTTTGGATATTTTCCTTGCTTTCCTATGTCCTGATGATGTATTTTTAGTATGTTGATACCTGCAAAGTTAAGAAGAGCCACTAGTTATAGTTTACCAGTATAGTGATTTCCTGCAAATGGATGTGCAGTTGAGCAGAGGCAAAGTGTTTTAGAAATATTAATCATTGTACTTACCTTGAGCAGTTTTAGCATTTTTTAAGATGTCTTATTGAATAAACTAAATATAGTGAGTTCCATGGTAACTGGACTAATTAGTGTAATTGAAAATTGTTCCTGCCATTGTGGTTTCAAGGACACCCTCAGAAAATTTGCTGATGACATCCACCTGTGTGGTGCAGTCAACACCATGCAGGGAAGGGGTGTCATCCAGAAGGACCTGGGCCAATGCAAACCTCATGAGGTACAACAAGAGAAAGTGCAAGGTCCTACACCTGAGTCTGAGCAATCCCAAGTACACCTAGAGATTGTGTGGAGAAATGGCTGAAGAAGCTGTGTGGAGAAAGATTTGGGACAGTGCTTGATCAAAAACTTGAGTTGGCAGTGTATGCTCCCAGCCCAAAAAGCCAATGAAATCCTTGCTGCATCCAAAGCAGCATGGCCAGCAGGGTGAGGAGGGGGATTCTGCCTCTTCACTCTGCTTTATGACACCCCTCCTGGACCACTGTATACAGTTCAGATGCTCCCAATTTAAGAAAGACTTGAAACAGTTAGAGCAAATCCAGAGGAGGCCATGAAGTTAATAAAATGACTGGAGCATGTCCCCAATAAAGACAGGCTGAGAGAGTTGGGACTGCCTGGAGAAGAGAAGGTTGTGCGGGGACCTCATAGCAACCTTCCAATATCTGCAGGAAGCCTGCAAGAAAAACTGGAGAGGGGCTTTTCACCAGGAATTTTAGTGATAGGACAAGGATTAAGGGGTACAAACTGAAAGAGGTGAACTGTAGGTTAGATATTAAGAAGAACTTCTTTACTCTGAGGGTGGTGAGGCACTAGAACAGGTGGCACAGAAGAGTTGTGGATGCCTCATGCCTGGAAGTGACCAAGGCCAGGTAGGAGGGAGTATTGAGCAACCTGCTTTGCTGAAAGGTGTCCCTGCCCTCAGCAGAGGGGTTGAAACCAGATGGTATTTAAGGTCCCTTGCAACTTAAACCATTCTATGATTCTATTTTATGTTTCTAAGGTGGAGTTTGATAGTCTTGAGTTTTTACAGTAATAATGCTGTAAATTTAAGAGAAATAAAATTTTAAAATTTGTGATTGTTGTTTCTTGTTTCTTCTACAGTTAATAAAAATTATTTTGGTCATAACTTGATATAGTTTGGATAAATGGAATTAATAGGAGCACTTTCCTACTAAGAGACACAGCCAACATTTCAAGATTCACATTTGTGTAGTCGCTTTGTAGCTGGAAACAGAAGGTTCTGTGCACTATTTTGTGATTTCAGATGCATTTGGGCTGAGTTCAATCACTGTATCTGACTTTTGAACCCATAATAACGACCTATAATGGTCTGAGTAATATTTTTGGCTACAATCCAAGACTTCAGTTTTGCTATTCAGATTTTTTTGGTCTTGGGTCTCCTGTGATACCCAAAGGAAAGTCACATCTCTCTGGCTTTTGTGGCTCCTGCAGGAAAATGGGGGGAACTCTCTATTTTGTAAAGACATCATAATGCTTAGGACTGTAGGATTCGAGGACAAGTCAGGCTAATGGGGGCTTCACAAGGTCTCCAGTCCAGCCCACTGGATTGCATTGCAGCAAAGCCATTTTGTGGCTGCAAGTGGAGCTCTAGTCCTTCCTGAGTGTTCCCCTTCTGCATGCATGCAGTTGTGTGCATACACTGGGATGTCCACCTGCCATACCTCTCCTGAGGTCTCTTGTTCCTCTTGCCCTCTACCCTATGTTTTCCAAGCAAAGTTTTTCTCAGGAAAAAAATCTTTGATTTTTCATGTTTCATGGCCAGACTTTCTCATATGCCAGTTATTTCTCTTGGCCTAGAACAGTTTTTCAGGGAGGTTCAGTTCCATTGTTTGCATTGTCAGCATTGTTGTGTTGGTTAGAGCTTAGGAGAAAATAAGCTTAACTAGTGGAACTTTCATTTTCTGTCATTACTTGTGTCTCCTCCGCCTAGCCCTGGGCATCTTGCAGTTTCCTAAGCTCAGCAGTGCAGCCCAGCCATGCATGCTTACTCCTGTGATATGGCCAACCATGACACAAACTGAGTCAAGGTTTGTAACAAGTCTCTTCAGCAGACCAAGAGAAGCAATGAAATTGATATGTTAATATAATACTTTGGAAGAGACTGGTTTATCAGTGTCACTGAGTCTTGAGGAAGAAAAAAACAAACAAACAGGACTGCTGTAGAAGAGGTAGGTAACAGTGAAGTGACACAGCTCTCTGCATAAGTGCATCTCTTAAATGAAAGGGATCGTGCTCCAGGGACTGCTTTGTGCCAGAGGAGCAGCTGACACCAGACACTGCTGCAGCACCAGACACACCTGGCCCCAGCTCACACCTGATCCTGGGGCTGCATCCCCTGTACTTGGCAATTTCCCCGCACCACACAGCTATGTTAAATTGCTGTTCCTTTCTGGAAAAACAACTGTGTCAATTTCAGCTCCTTTCACAATACAAGCTTAAAAATATCCTAAAACCTAGCATTTGAAGGGACAATGTGCTTGAGGGAAAAGAGTGTTTTCAGATTCCTGAAAGGAAAATTGAAAGTAGACAAATGCACATAAAAATAAAAGTGTCTTTAGTAGGTTTGATTTGTTTTGGGGGTTTCCTGAGGTGGTTTGTGGTTGGATTTGATCCTTTTTTTGGGGGGGCACGCATTGGGTTTTTTAGTAAAGCTGCTAAAAGTAGAGCTAATGAAGCTGATGTACAATACTTATTTTTAACCCGAAATATAATCTTCCCACTTTGGGTTTTGTGACTGTCACAAAGGACAGAAAGAAGGACTCTATTTGATTGCTTTATCTCAGTATGACTAAGAAAAAACTGGACTATAAACTACTAAGACTGTGTGGATGTATACACACCAACACTATTTTTCCAGATGAGGGGCTACTTAGGAGAAAGGCTGATGTGAATTTTATTTTGCTATCAGTTATTTGTCTATTTCAGGTAGAAAGACAAATCTTTCTAGGGCAATTGTAACAAAATGGTTTTGAAAATTTTTACTACTGATCAGTGTTTCTCTTTTTTCTTTATCTTTTTTTACTATTATATATATGTAGTTGGCAACATTTGGGATTCTTTCCAGGTGGTGGATTTGAAAATGAAAATTAAAACCCGTTTCATTTTGTTGGCTCATTATTTCAATATGATTTTGATGATGTGTTTGTACATTGACAGGATATTAAAGCACACAGAACAGTCTGGAGTCAGAGCCTGAATGCTGTAGAATCAGGGCAGAGAGAATTTATGTCCCACAGAGAAAAGAGCATTCTCACTGCTCTCATCCACACAAAAAAATGCAGGTCCCTTGATCAGAATGAAGGTGTCTCCTCAGGTCTGGTTCATGCCTCACAGTGACAGAAGAAACAAAAGCAGACAGATGTTATACAATTTCCACACACTGTTCTGTACCTGTTTTGCTCACTATAGAGATTGCAAATTAATTTGTGTTCTCAGTGGCATGACATCAAAGGTGGAAATCTGTCTTGCTAACCAAAAGCACTGTTACGACTGCAATGCCATTATCCAGCAAGAAACTAATACAAAAAAGTATTATTTTGGAGTGCTTCTGGATTCTTGGTAAGCTAGTGTACACCCTTAGTACCAGGCCAGTCACTATAAATTTCATCAACCTAGTTTCCTTTGATCAAGTATTGGAAAAACACTGAATTAAATTAAAATCAGCCACTCTTGGCATTTCAAGAGATTTCTCTTTAATTTGCCTGTGGTTGAATTAATGCTGCCAGTTAAGGTACTCATTCCTCTTTCTTTTTTTCTTCCACTTTTCTTTTACCACATTTTACCCTATTGGGTAAAAGAGCCACATGACTTACTGAAGAGTGAAATTTTATATGTCGTGAATGACCACAGTACACATGGAGCTGCTTGCACAGCAGGTATCAATTAAAAGTTATGCTCACAGCCTTTAGTTAATAATGCAGAGACCTCAGCTATGTTAAGAGCTGTGCAGTCCTGTGAAAATCCATGTCATCCAGACTACCTGCTCTCTATTATTTTCAAGCAAATAAACATGAACTAGTGCATAGTATTTCTGATGTATTCTCTTTGATGGCAAAGGGTGTACAATCCTGACTCCAGTGACTTCAAAGAGAGTTTTGTCACATATTGATAATTCAGTCACACTGTGATATTTTATTCCTAAAAAAGAAGCCTTGTGGATGGCCATTGGGGTGGGAATTTTTGCCTTCTTAGAACATATTTTAGTTTGTCAGGGTAGTGATTTTTCCTCTTGCTTTCTATTATGAGGTAATAAGATACCAATCTGCTATTCAGTCATTTTGCACCTAAGAATACCTGTCTCTTCAAAGACCTTTTCTGTTTTTCTGGATAGCATAAATGTGGCCTTTGGCTCTGCCAACAAATGAAAATAAGTGCCTGATGCTCTGTTTTACAGAGCTTTCTTATGCTTTTACTCTAACCCTGTATTTTCAGTTTTCTCAGAGGTGAATCAAACATCCATACTTTGCAGCCTGTATAAGTGAGAAAAGCCACTCTTTCTACATTATGAATGCAAGGGAGATAACAAACCTTAGAAAGATCTTACCTGTCCTTTTATTGCTACATGTGTAATATAAGAAATTAGCAGTTTGATTGTTATGGATCAGAAAAGACCACCAGACAGAAACATATAGAAGTTTGTACAGTATTTCTAGTAAAACATGGGAGAACAAGGTGCAGAATTTAGCTTTGACCCCACAGAGATGATTATAGTTTCCTTCTCACGTATACAATGGGTCATTAGATACCAAAATTGAGTCTATGTTTCACAGTAGATTTTTCATTATATTGAATTTATTGAAAGGTGAAAGCTGGTGATTGCTAAATTATATTAACAAGAATAATCATATATAGGGCTAGAAAGAAAATGGTCTGAAAATCATGAACAGGTTTTGATTACTGCTGTGCTATTTCTATTCTCATTCTGGATATGAAACTTTTTCCTTCTTTACAACTGATAGGACAGAGAATCACTGCTGATAAGCAAGGCTTCTCTTTATCAGTGTTACATCCTTAGAGAATGTTTGTGTCTTTAAGTTTCCAAAAAAAGATCTTTTTAGCTTTTATCTCCTTCTAGGATATCCATTGTTTCATATCTCTGTTCACAGCATAGCATGCAATCTAATTAATAAACAATCATTAATTGTAATTCTTTGGTCATCTTAAAAAAAAAAAATACCCAAAAAACCAAAAACACACCAAAAAACCCAAACAAAAAGTGCATACAAAGAATCCCCAAGACCAAACCACCACCACCAAAGAAACCAACTAAACAGTCAATGTAAGAATTATCAAAATGTTTTTGTAGATTTCCCAGAATTGTAGAAGGCCTCCGCTATTTGTCATGTCATCAAAACTTCTTGGACATTCTACATCCTTCTTCAGTTCTCATTTGCTCTCCTTTTACTTTTGTATTTATGTTTTAGAAAGGTGGGAAATATAAGCCAAATGACACCTAGACTAGTTACTGGGCAGAGATGATGGATAATTTTATTTTTGACAAGGAGTGAATTTTTTATGACTAAGGTGAAAATTTTTTATGAATGAATGAAAAAGAAATGGTATGAAATAAAAGGGTGGTCAGCTTTAAAAGATGAAGTAATGGACCCAGCATGAAAGGGAAAAACTCTTTTTCTGTGTGTGTTTTATCCACAGCAATTTAATATAGTAGATAACTATAACAGGATATGTGAAGTTGAGACTCCGACTAGAGTTTTCAAATCTATGCAATGATTTGAATGTGCAATTCCCATTAGAATTTGATGGGAGTTTTTCTTCAGACAGCTTTTTNTTTCACCCTGTCTCACCTCTTTAATAAAAGTGTATCTGTAGGCACTCCAAGAAAATCTGTACAGTTTTAAAGGTTTACTGAAGTCCTGCTAAGCAGATAACCTAAGGCTGTTCAAAAGATTGTGAATACGGCTGCAAGAAGGCAGACATGAACTTTTGCACAGCCCTACCCTGTATGCAGGCATTGATTCATGAGGTGTTTGCTTCAATTCTTTAGTGGCCTGAGCTTGCTTTCCCCATTGTGGTTCC
>VZUA01023187.1:3753-28090 GCA_013401035.1 Horornis vulcanius | reverse complement strand
TTTTTTTTTTTTTGTAGTTTCAAATTAGCCACACTAACTAGGCTCCAAAAGGACTTTTTATAATATTACCATAATACGCAAATCCTTTCATCATCCCAGGACAGAAAATTGTGGAGGTGTAATCTGGAATGTATAATTTTAAGACCCTAGCACAGGTCACAGAGAAGGAGGGGAGGATCAAAGGATCTAAAGCCTGGCCTAACAAAGCAAAAAGGAATAGTAGACTTTTGTCCATTATCTCCAGCTTCCTTTGGAAAAAGTACATGTTTATGAAATAGGAAAACACTCAGAAACATCACACAAAACTCAATTTGTACTGAGCAGTATTTCAACATTCATGTGGATTAAGCTTTTTTTACACTTAGAGTAGGCAAAGGGATTTAGATGGAATCACAGCACAGAAAATTGTTATTTGGGAATGTAATAAAATTTCCATACAGAGTCATTGTTTTCAGAGGAGATATTAAAATGGCTCCCCAAAACACATAACCCACATTTTGACAGGCTGCTCATGCTCAGATACTCATTTTCAAAGAAGGAATAGCTCAACTGCTCCTTATTTTGCTGACCCCTGCTACAGAGGCAACATTTTATTTTTTGAATTAAAAAGCTCAGATGGAAACAATTTTGCCTTTCTCTGCCACAATCACAGATTTCTTCCCCTCCAATACACCCCCTTCCAGGACGGACCCACTGAAAGGAGGAACAGTCACCTTCCCTGTCTGTTTGCAAGACAGCTTGAGCATTTTCTCCAGCTAATCCACAATAAATGTTTAGTGCACAAGCCATCACATGATGGACTATTGTGCTATTATGATAGCTAAATCACTAATACAGTCTAATGCTTATACTTGCCTATCATACTAATACCTCTGGGCTATATTTCTGACCCAAATACTGACAGGATCTTTGAGTAATCCCTAAATTTCTTTATTGCAGTAAATATTACAAATCCTCTTCAAACATTCTCTCCTCCAATTCCATCCTCAAGGATCATGATCTTGAAAATTATGCTGGATATTACACAGACATGCAAAATATGGGGTCCAAAATATTATTTATGCAATTCTCAGAGAATATCTGATTGGCATTATACTGAATTAACTAACAAACTTCAGGCACACTGGAAAATTTCTTCTTTTGTGAGAGTCAATTTGGGAAGACACATTTGTGACTTACAAATAAAGCAGAGAGCATTTTAACCAACAAAAATGTTTTATTACAACAACATTTTGCTAAAGAATAAAATGTATTCCCAACTGGATACAGTGAGATTGGTGCCATTTGTTCTGAAGCACAGAAGAAATCTACCAAAAATATATATGACAAAATAATAAAATCCTGGTCTATAGATCAAGGGCATCTTCCACCACTGTCTTCAAAGAAATTACTGACAAATAGTCACCATGTTAAGCCCTGGCTGACAATGGAAAAAACCACGCCACTGAGGAATGAAATTTCAAAAATGCTGATTTTCAACAACTGCAAGGGAAGTCAGAAGGGAGCTCAAAGCATTCACTACCTCTGAACAAACCAAGGGCTTTAACAAGCCCTCGGGGAGCATGGCAGACACACAATGGAAACCTCACCCAAACCAACACATCTGTGACTGATGGTGTGCCCTACCCAGAGAGTGCTCCAGACTCCCTCCACCCCACGCACAGGAGCACATCTGGGCTCCAAAAACCACCCTGGGAAAATCAGCCTGCCCTTGCAGCCTTGGGCAGGAGATGTGCTCTTCTTCCAGCTCTTTACAGGGGCCAGGAAACCCTAACTGGGGACCTGCCACTGGAACCCTCATGCATATGGATGGGTTAGCCTGTAAGTGCTGACCTCAATGGAACAAGCAGATTATTCCTGTGCTCCAAGCCAAGCAGAGGCAAATGCCTGCAGCACCAGGGGCTGCAGGATTTGCAGCCAAGGCCCAGAAGTCCTCTTTGGAGGGCTCTGCTGGCCGCAGTTTTTGTTGACCAAGAGCAGTATCCAGTGGGGAAGATGTGGCCAGGAGCTGTGGAGCTGGGCTGCCTCCTGTGCCACCATGGCAGAAAAGGAAATGTTACACCCCCAGTGAACCAAGAAGTGAATAAGAAATTACTGGAATGAATTATTTATGGATGGACGGGAAGGGTCTTGTATTTTTCTGGGTTTTGCAGTTCTTAAAAGCAGCCCCCTTGCAAATGGAAGCAGCATGGGCAGCAGGGCAAGTGAGGTGATTGTCCCCCTCTACTCCACTGGTGAGACCCCACCTGCAGTGCCGTGTCCAGCTCTGGGGATTGAAACATAAGAAGGACATGGAGCTGCTGGAGCGAGTTCAGAGGAGGCCACAAAGATGATTCCAAGGCTGAAGCACCTCTGCTATGGGGAAATGCTGAGAGAATTGGGCTTGTTCATTCTGGAGAGGCTTTGGGATGATCTTATCACAGCCTTTCAGTACCTGAAGAGGTCCTCCAAGAGAGCTGGAGAGGGATTTTTTAGAAGGGCATGGACTGATAGGACATGGAGGAATGGCTTCCCACTGCCCAGGGCAGGGCTGGATGGGATTTTGGGCAGGAATTGTTCCCTGGCAGGGTGGGCAGGCCCTGGCACAGGGTGCCCAGAGCTGCTGTGGCTGCCCCTGGATCCCTGAAGTGTCTTTGGCCAGGTTGGACACTGTGGCTTGGAGCAGCCTGGAACAGTGGAAGGTGTCCCTACCCATGGCAGGGGGTAAACAGGATGAGCTTTAAGGTCCCTTCCAACCCAAACCATTCTGTGATTCTATGAAATTCTATGAAATTATTCTTCTGTTCCTATTTCTGAATCCAGACCCAAGCAGGATGGCCAGGAGGAGATACAGAGGTCCTGGGACCCCACCTGATGTAACTGATCCCATTTTGTTTCACGGCAGTGCAGGAGGCACCAGCACCCACATCTTCAACATGAGGGGGAGACAAGGACTGTGGAACGGGCAGAAAATTTATTCTCCTTTTATCTCTTAATTCTAGAGGTATTTTGGGAAAGGAAAAAAAACAACAAAACAACCACACACACAGAAGGAAAAAAAAAAAAAAAGCTGATCAAGAGATTAGATGCCCTGGTATTTCAGATCACGTGAAAAATGCAGAGTTTTGACTTAATACCCTGATTTTCAGTTTAGCATTGATCTTGTACATGGCAAATTTGGCCACAATATTTGGTTACAATACAATGATCACAGAAGTCTGCCCTGAAGAAAAGGTGATGACAGAGTAGAAGAAAGGTGGGGCCACTGTTGAGACACTGCATTTAAAATTGAGAGCAAGAAATCTGAGCCTGGAATCCTCTTGCAGTGGATGTGAAATAAGCAATGCTACAAAGGGCTGTTCTCTTCCCATGAAGGAAGTGTTTTACACATAAAACTCAGGGTAGGAAATCAGCATGCTAAATCTGCAATGCAACTGTGTAAACAACATTTTTTGGAGTCTGTAGCACTGACTCAGGAGAGGCTGGCTGCAAAATTTCATTCATATTGACATAAAACATTTCATTACCTATTCTGAAAGCACGTTGCTGGAAAAATTATTCCGTGCAGCGAAATAATACAGATTGGGATTAGTTTTGCTTCTTATTATTGTAAAATAGATTTCAACTATAAATTTATATCCTGTTTATATTGGGGAAAAATATTTTTAATGTAGATTAAGATGTTGATGTTTTCTCTCCAACTATTTTCTTCTGGGAGAGAGTGGAACAGAAACAACGTGCCAAATGTAATTTCTGGTAAAAACTGTAAGATGCAGCAGTCTGGGAAAGGCTATTTCCCTTTCAAAGGCAAAGGAATCCTACCCCTGGTACTGAAAAATCCTCTGGAGAACAAATACATCTCTTGTTAATGGAGAGAGCAGGTATGAGGACACCAGAGCCTTTATACCTCACTCTGCCACTGTCAGAGAGTAAATTGCTTAATTTCTTACTTGCTGATTCCCCTTCCATCAAGAGGGATATAATAATATACACCTCTCACACTCGGATGGTGTTAAGATTAATCAGTGTTTGTCATATGTTTTCAGGTGACAAGGTACAAAGCTACTGGGAGGATAAATGCTCCTGCCCTCCCTGCCTGGGCTTTCAAGGACTGCCTGTGATTGTGCCTAATGACCCCCAAAGCTCAGGAAGCCTCTCCTGAACATCCTCCTCCCATGTTCAGCTTGCAGGATGCCAGGGAAGCAGAAATGAGCTACTCTATACTGTGGTGTACCATGGATGCTATGGGGAAGAAAAGGAATGGGATGCAGTGTGAGTAATGCACACACACACGCACGCACACCCATCGAGAAGAACAAAATTAAAAAGAAAAATAGGAGAGGAAAAGCAGCAAGAAAATGTTCCAAATCCTTTGAAACTACTGCATTTGCTAAAATTTGGCTCTGCAAAATCTCCCTCACAGTGGCAATAAGCACTCTGCCTAGATGGACTTTTTAACAGTCTCCTGAAATTAAGGGAGGACAAAGAGAAAATTAGCAGGATTGTGCTGGAATCATTTTCAATAATCAAAGGAGCAGCACAGCATCTGAAAGCACTCAGTGCTTGAAGCCCTGCCACATGCTTTTACCAATTTCCAAACCAAAAGCATCGATGCTTTGTAACTCCAACAAAACGCTCACAAACACCAACTTGGTGCCTTACAACAAAACACTCTGAAGATCAGCCGGTTATTAAACAATCATTGCCTCATGGAACTCTGCATTTTGATGACTTTAAAGCAAAAAAACCAAAAGCTTATGTCCGTTTGTAACTCAATCCCTCAGTGCTGGGTTAGAATGTGCCATAAGCATTGGTGGGACAGGCTTGAGGAATGCACGAGCACACGGTGCCCTGAAATGTGACGCACAAACTGGGACCAGTGACTGGCTTCAGTGGCCATTCCCATCAGTGACACACCACTGGGCCCAGGCACACCATAAAATAAAAGGTCAACAAACCTTTGGGGATCCCAACCAACGCACAGCAAAGAACCTCCCATGCCACAGGCAGCAGACATTTCCTCTCCAAGCTGGTGACGGCCTTATTGCAGTGCCCTTCTGAATCATTCCCCAAGAATTCCCCCCAAACCCCACAAGCCAATGTGAGGAGAGAGGCTGTGAGGCTTTTTCCACTCCCACCAGCCAGCGTCGTGCTGAGAAGGTGCACGGAAGCATTTCATGAAAAGAAATGAGCGACCTTTTCCTTTATCCTTGTGGAGCTGCCTCTCCACTGCTGTTTTGTGCTGATCTCTGGATGGAAGGGGTTGGATGTGGGAGATGTGCTCCTTCCCACCCTCATGGCCAGCCAGCCATGCTTCCAATCACTGCCACACAACAACTCTCCATCTGGATATCCCCTTTCACAGATGGGTGCCTTACCCCAATTTTCCCTATGATTAGGGAATGGCTGGAGCTGTCTCAGGGGAGGTTTAGGTTGGGTATCAGGAAAAGGTTCTTTCCCAGAGGGTGGTGGGCACTGAACAGGTAATGTGCATGGCCCCGAGGCCGCCAGAGCTCCAGGAGGGTTTGGACACCACTCTCAGGGATGCACAGGATGGGTTTGTTGGGGTTTCTGTGCAGGGACAGAAGCTGGACTCAGCTGAACTCAGCTGGATTCCTGTGGGTCCCTTCCAGCTCAGGACATTCTGTGATTTTATGAATTATCTTCTATTTATTTCAGAAGGAGGTCTGTGCCAGAAGCACCCCAGTGAGCGTGTGGTAACTCATCACCTCATGTTATCCTGCTCCCCCTCCAAAGCCTTGGAGGTTGCCCTGGGAAATTCCTGTGGGTCCCTCCCTGGAAGTGTCCAAGGCCAGGTTGGACAAGGCTTGGAGCAACCTGCTAAAGTGGAAGGTGTCCCTGCCCATGGCAGGGGGTGGAATTGGACGATCTTCAAGATCCCTTCTAACCCAAACCATTCCATGATTTGCCATCCAGGAAGAAAATCAAACTGCAGGTAACAAATGCAGGAAGGCAGCAATCATCTAAAACACACTTGCAGCTAAAAAGGAGAAGTGCAGCTGTAAAACACACTTTGAGCCATTGGAATGAGCCTTACAAGCTCTTCAAACTTCAATCAGAAACCATTTTGCCTTTAAGTATGGGGAAACTCCAATAAAAGTTGGCAGAAACAGCACTGTGACATTCCTGCATCAACAAAGGGATAATAAAAATATCAGATGTATCCCTACAGCACACAGCTACACAGACTCAAGGACTGCAAAATAAAAATCAATCTGGATGCTGAAGGGCGGGTGAAAAGCAGCAGACAAGGTTCATTGGGCACATCCCTCAACCATTCGCAAAGATCTAATCTATGAATGCTCTTAAAAATAATCCTCTAGAAATCACATCAAGCACCTTGTCTCCAAAACTGGGTATTAGACTTTGAGGTCAAATCTCATCATTTTTAATAAGAATTCAGGATCAAGATTTGAACAGCATGTGTAATGAAAAGCATGGGAATTATATCTGTCCCAGAAAGCAGTAGAGAAATCCACTGTTAAATGAATGTATATTGTAAATCTGAACTCTGCCATGCGTGCCTGGGCTTTGCATAGAAAATAATTAATTACTACACTGTAACATGGGCCTGGGGAGATAAACAGGCTGGGGTTCAGGGTGTCTCTCTGCCTTACTTCTCCTGATGATACCAAGAGCTCGAAACATCTACTTCTCTTTCACACCCATCACAGGTAAAAACCAAAACCAACAGGAGGAAATACTANGCCTAGGAAATTTAAGTGCATGCTCTGTACTAAAAAAAAAAAAAAAAAAAGATGTCTTGCTGTTTTAGAAGACTGGTCTCTTGTACTGTTGTATTGCAAACCATCAAAGATGAGCTATATCTTACTGTGTTCCCTCACCATCCTTGCTCATGTTTATTTGCTGAGTCAATCAAATATCTGTATCATCAGCCAGCAGCAACACAGGTTTTTTTTCTCAAAAATGGGTGTCAATCTATACTACGGCTATTTTGTGAACTTAACCTGTTTATTACTAAGTCTTGAGGTGCTAGATGGCAGCAGAGAGTGTTTTGTTTTAAATAAAAATTAAGAAGATAATCTAAAAAGAAGAAGAAAACCCAAATTAATAGCGTTAAGCTAATGGGCTGTATAAAAGTGTCACTAAGGAATGATCCATGTCCTTCAATTTTAAGAAATGCAAAACCAACTCAAAACTTGCTCTTTGAAGAAAGCTCCCTAATGAAAACCTTCACTGTTTTGGCACTTCGATCCATTACATCTGTTTGTGGAGAGCAAAAAATATAAAAGAAAAGTTGTGTAATGTGTTTCCCTGCAGCTTTATTTTAGTATAGCCAGATGTCCTGCTCCTGTCAAAATATTTACCAGCAAATATTCAGGAAATCAGGCTATATTTGAAAAGACTGGTCCAGATCCAAACACCATCAGTCCCTGAAACAGTGTAATTTAGGAGTCAGATATAAGTTTTTTTTCTGGTATTTTGAAGGAAACTTCATCCTGTTCTCATTTGTCCTTGAGGACTGATCATTTCTCATCACATATTTGGAAGCAGCCAACATCCACCCCCTGGATGCTGGAGGCAGCTTCTGCAGCATTCCAGAGCTTGGGAAGAGGCACCAGGGCTGCCCTGAGGCCCTGCTCCAGTGAATATTCTGGGAATATTATCATTTTTTTTCTGGAAATATTATCACTTTTCTGAGTAATCTTTAAAGGCGGGGGAGGATTTATAGTAAGGAGAAAAAAAACCCCAACCCAGATACGATGACAACATGTTAATCCCTAAACCAGTTAATTTAAACGGGAAATGTGGTAAGGATGGAAATTAAGTTGATGGTATTGAAATCATCAGCTGTAATTGTTTCTTAATTAACGACACGAAGTTGTAAAGCGTGTTACACGGAACCTCGTCTGGAGGCTGGGGAAAACGGAAAAATACAAGGCAGAATTAAGAGTTAGACACGTATTAAGTTCCCATCCATTGGGTTTAAACACGAGGAGAGCACAACAGAAGTGAATTTTCCTATTTTAGTGCATATGGCCCTCAAGTCCAGGGAAAGGGGAGCTCCCCCTCCTGCAACAGCTTGAGCCACACATCTACTCTGATGCACACCAAATTAATGGAATTTTTGTCTGTAACCTCATCTAAATGTGTCTTACTCTTGCCTGGATGCCTGGGGCATTTTGTCAGGCTGGCTTCGTATCTGGCTCGAGTCCTACATCTTGTCATGCACAGAACGTCACAGGAGGGAATGTACAGCAAAAACATCCACACAGGACTGACTGGAAGCTACTGGAGCAGCCTGTGCATCCATGCAAGGAGAGCAGCACACCCCTGGATGCGACTGCCATCCCAAAGCACAACAAGGACTCATAGAAGCATAGAAAGTTCTTGATTCAGCACAGCAAAAGAGTTGAAAGCCATGGAATAAAGGTCAATAAGCTTGAATAATATCTGTAAACCCACAAAGGTTGCCTTAAGTTTTTTCATCCACAGGATACTGTCCAATCTTTAAAAAATTCTTAAAATTGTAACAAAACCTGTTAATGACAAGTGATTCCCAAATATGCCATGCTTCTTATCAGAGAAGGGATAATTAAGAGCATTAGTTTTCTCGGGTAAAAAGAGGTGTAACCCAGCCTTTGTATGAATTTGAAGAGATTTTTTAAAACCTCTGTAAAAGCCAAAGATTTAATTTTGGAAAAGCAAAACATCAGGAGCAGCCAGACAGATCTTCAGTCTGCATAAATCAGCACAGGGTGCAATGGCAGAAGATCTGACAAGCTAATACTGCTTTTTCTCTAGGCTAAATGTGGTAAGCAACCCTTCCTTAAAAGCCTGATAGTTTATGTGCTTTGAGGTGGAAACTTAAAAAAAAAAAAAGTACAAAAAGCTGTATTGTGGGGGAAATCCTTGTACTGTGTTTTATATTCACGGAACAAAGGAACTCAAATCCACTAGATAAAAAAGGTCTACATTTATTCTAAATAAGTCACTTTTACTCAGGACAAGCGGTTTCTTCTGTGCTTGATATCATCTTTAACTCATTGTTTCTTATCAAATGCCTAGTGGTGATAAGGATTTCCTGAGATAATAAGATTCTATTTCTAAGCAGTAAAAATAAGTATTATCAGATGCTACTTGGTGTGCAAATTTGCAAGAATGGAAGAAAATTTCTCCACCCAAATATCAAATGTACTCATTTTGGCTACTGTTACATTATACAAAGCAGCAAGAATTAGAGGCAGCCACTTTCCAGGGTTGTAGTTTTAATATGTATTTTCCCTTTTGGTTCCAGGAGCAAGGTTCCTCTATGTTTTAGCATGAGTGGACTGTGGCTACTGAATGAGAACCTATTCCACAGTCTGCTGTTAGTGGTGTGTGGGCCCAGACCTCAGAAATTGTTCAAATTCTCCTGAAAAGACAGAAATATCACAGTTCTTCAGGGGCACTTTTGTTGAGGGTTAGTGTGGGGTTTTTTAACAAGAAAGTGCACAATAGGAAATAATTGACATTGTGATTATTAAGTCCACTTCTGTAGAGGATAAACTGAAATAAAGAGGTAAAAAGCACTCCTGCCACAGATCCAGGTAGGTAGCAGAGTACCTATCATTGCACAGTGTATTTATTCAAATATCACTGGACATGGTCTGCACTGACTTCTGTCACAGAGGGAAGAGTGCAATACAAAATTTCTGTCCACCCTTGAAATGAATTAACCAGCCTAATGCAGCCACAGCAGAGAGAATTTTGGTGATGTTGAAAACATCAATTCCTACCTCAAATTCCTTCCTCCATTTTATAGAATCCCTGAGGTTGGAAAAGACCTTTGAGACCATGACTCCAAGCTGTGACCAATCCCCACCTTGTCACCTGCCACCAGCCCAGTCCTTCCTTGGACACCTGCAGGGATGGGGACTCCCAGCCACCCTGGGCAGCCCCTTCACCCACCTGTAATTCCACGATCCCAGCTGGACAATGTGTCACTGGAAGGACCTTATTCAAGGTTTGCAAGACAAATTCTTGCATCAAGGACTCAGATCCACCCAAGAGGTTTCAGTAACCACAGCAGGGTCACATTCCCACTGAGAAACAAGGATTTGTGGGGCGTCACGGCCACACACAGACACTACAGTGGCTGGAAGGTAAATACATGAGGAATTCCCTCAGGAAGTATGACCACAGAAGCCTCAGCCAAAGAGGACACCAGGGTGCCACTCAGAATGCAAGGCAGTAAGTCAAAAAGCCAGAGACTCGTGCATTAAGCATTGAAAAGTGTTACGTGACTGTGCTGGCATTTATCAGCCATCAGACATATCAAAGGATCTGAAAGAAAACAAAGAATACGGATGGCTTGTTTGCCCTGCAAACTGTGCTATTTTGCAAAGTACAGACAACTTTGGTGGCACAAACTGACACGTAAGGACATGATTTCCCACTGGATAATGACAAATCCCGGAGCAAAAACTGTCAGAAAATGTCTGGGCTCGCTTGGCCTTGCAATTATTTTTTCACTTTGCTTCTTGCTCATCTCAGGGCTGCCACTTTTGCAGCATGTGTTGAAAGCTTAACTGACTCATATATGTTAGTGCAAACCATAACCTCTAAAGCCAGGCCTTCCCATTCCATGGCACTGGTGTTGAAGACCTGGCTAGCCGAGCTGCAACGGTCTGGAGCAGAGGCAGCACGTGGGATCATCACACTGGTGTTGGGAAACCCATGTTCTCGACACAGAAAAGATGCTGCCATCCTGCATCCAGGATGTGCCACCACTGCTGCCTTGTCCCTGTTGAGTTTTGTTGACACCCAACAAGGAAATGCCACAGTGCCATGGCACCTTCTCCCCTGCCTGCTCCCAGAGCCACAACCAGCAAGTGTGGATGGGCTGCTCTCACTCCCTGCCTAGCTCCTGGTGATGTTTAATATTTGTTTAAGCACATTGACAGGCGCACAGGATAAAGATCAGCTGAGGAAGCAGCAAAAATGATGCTGCAAGTTATTTCCTTGCCCAGGAATGCTGTGTGCAAGCACTGGAGTCCCATGGGAGGGATGGATGCCATGCACCAGGAGTGCCATGGTCTTCTGACTGTGGGGTTTCTTGGAGGCACTGTCAGACACCTTGCTCTGCCACAGGTAGCAAAGAAAAAAATGCATCTAATCTATCTGTTGTTGTTGTTTCCTAAATGAAAGGCAGGTGAGCTTCTGCCCTGAGGGCTTTTGCTGCCATTTCTCTGAAAGGCTGGATACTGCACCAGGTTTGGGAAGGAGCCCACTCCTACACACAGCAACTTGGCTGCAAAATTCAGGCCCTTTTTATCCCAGGCAGAGCAGGCAGGTCTGGCAGCTCCACATCCATGGCTGCAGGACTGTGCCTCAGCTTTGTTTCACACACAGCAAAGCCAACATCCCTCCCTCTCCATCTCCCACTCGGACGCGGCTCCACAATTTTTTTGCTGGAACTCTTTTTTTTCATTCGCCCTGAGGTAAAAACCAGTCAGGGAACAGAAAATTTCAGCTCCAACAAATTTTAAATGTGGCAAAATCACAAGCTCATGGGAACAGGACCCAAAAGAGGAGCCGCTGGAGAAGTCTGACTCTACACAGCACCAGTGGCTCCACCTCTAAAGCATACTTTGACCCACTATGGAATAAGACAGAATTCCACAAACAGGAATTATGCAAACCACTCTGCATATATTATTTGCAAAAGCCCCAGCCATTCAATGGGTCCATCCTGTTACCCATATGGATCCAATTACAGAATAGGCACCCAAAGTCTCTGGGAGAACCAGAAGAGAAAGAAATGGGTAAGCCAAGACCACTGCGAGCACAGTCCAACTTCACTTCATTCGGATGGGCATCACCAACCCACTTAATTGCTGACAGACTATTCAAAATGTCTTTGCTGCAGGCTGCTGCCCTGAAATTCCTTTGTCCCCTCAAGTCTGGACCTTTATCCCACCCACATTCCTCTACAGATCAAAATCTGTGACCTGGTCAAAAAGCTCACATCTTCAAACCAGCCTGCTCAGAGCAAAAAAGTAACGGTGTCATACAAAGATGTCATAAATATATGTTTAAAAAACCAAAACCAGAGGAGCTGGTGAAGCTGAGCCATGCCCTGAGACTGCACAGCTCCTCTCTTTGGAAGACTCATAAACCTAGCTATAAAGACTGTGAACTGGCTTTTTAAACTACACCACCTCCTTGTATGGCTTGGATTATTTTTCCACGCCAGATGTACGTTTAACAGAGTAATACAAACACTGCACCTCCTTAATAAACTCTTTTAATGCCCTGACAGTTTGTAAGGCATTTCCCTCAACATGTGTCTGGTTATGGTTTCAGTAACCCTGCAGGAAGAAGAATCTGTCTGGCAGTTTGGACAGTGATTGCAACATGTAGCCTGAGGATATTTCACCTCCAGACCTGCCAGCATCCTGCTGCATGGAATAAAGGCCATTCCTAGCAAACTCTGCAAGGGTTTTTGTGGGGAATAGTAAAAGGGATAGTATATGCAACTTCAGGAAAAGCACAGAAATCCACTTCTGTGCTACCAGACATTTAGTCTTTCATCAGGTAAATGCAGCTTTGTATCCCATTCACATTTAAAGGGAAAAGCTCCTTAAGTGCTTCCACAGAACAGGAAATCATTAAAAGCAACTATTTTGGACCACTAAGCTTGATGGAGCAATAGATTCTTCTCACTGAACACAATTCCGTTTGCAAAGACTCCTCTCCTCCATCTGCTGAACTAGTTCCCTAATTTCTCATCATCTTTCACTGATTATTCCATATACCTTTCAAGACAAAACCATGAAAATTTATCTTTTTTTTTCCGAAGTGCATTTTCATAGCAGCTGGAATGGCCTCTTTCAGCGCTTTTCTATGCTATAATCCAAGATTAGGAGCCTATAGCAAAAAATAGCCATCAGAGAGGCCAGTAGAGTATTCAGCTGTCCAACAAATCTAGTATTTTGGCAAATCCGAAGCTTTTTGCATTTTTCAAGGTAATTTTTACAATGCTTCTCACACTCAGTCCTTGTCTGTTGCTCCCAAATACAACACAGCAGTGTCTCCCATCATTTTCATCAAATTACAAACCCCGTGGCAAATGACAAAGTATACTTAAAAAAGTTATGTCTCCTGCACATTTACAGATTAGAAAAGAATATCTTTTGACCAAGAAAGAAGAAAAAAGCTAATATATCAGAGAAAAATAATCTAGACTTCAATCACATCTAAAGCTCCGTTAGCAGGTTTGTTGTATGATCCTTTTGAATTTCTTGTACACTCAGCAACTAGATCTGATGGTAAACATCAAACCAGGAAGGCAGCTTTTGAAAATCCAGGCTCAGCTGATAGAACTCTTTTAAGTCAAGTTCAAAGTAAGTTTTGAAGATGAGATAGTGTGCTACACCTGAGTGTTTATGACATTTAATGGGAGAAAGAAGCAGCCCCACACTGCAGCATACCCTGGACACTCCCTCCTAACTCATCTCTGCTTTGTCTCCCCTTTTCCAAAATTAACAGAGCAAAATGACAGGAGGTAAGTAATGATGAGTTTTAAACAGCAGCAGCGTAGAGTAAGCAATATATAACACAGAAAAGTCAAGGCAAAATCCACCCATGTCCTGCTGATCAGCATTTCACACTAAAACTCCAAAAAGCCCCACACATTTTGCTCAGACAGGCGCAGCACAACTCCCCTGTGAGCTCTGTGCTTTCATCCACCACCAAATCTTATTTCACCTCCTCGGCACTCAGGTAATACTGCAAATTGTTACCCTGCAGACCACTATCCATCTCCTTAAGAGCAGCTGAACTCTGGAACTCCTGAGGAGATATTCCTCCTAAAACAACACTCTGCTCTGCATTTGTTGCTGATGGCAGAACTTGCACGAGCAGTGGAGAATTATTGGATTGAACACCAAAAAGTCAGAGCTTGTTTGACATCTCTTGATTTGTCGTAAACAACTTACACCATGTGAGATGCAATAGGAAATATTTCCTAAAAACTTTTTCTGCTGGAAGATTCCTCTCAAAGGTATAAAGTCACCTGTGCTGAGACACTGTAACCACCATAAATAAAGAATTGCAGCAAATCTGCCTGACTCCCACACACCCACCAAATAAAAGCTGCTACAACAATGTGCTCAAAACCATAGGAACAATAACTCTTCAATTTTCCATCATTTTCTTACAGGATGACAGTAAATATATTTTAAATTGGGACCGACCAAATTGTTTTTGTAGAAATTAGGATAAGAGGAGGTGACCTGGTAATTAAAAAAAATCTTATTCACAGGACTACACGTGACTTCCAAGTGAGTAACCAGAACAGTGTGAATGCATTTTGAGCCTACAGTGAGGACAGGGAATCCAGCTCTGGATTTGGATCTCTTGATGCCCAAGTATTGAAAGAAACAAAGAAAAATTAGATATTCTACCCTAATCATCTGTCAGAAAAATGAAAGCACTCTCTTACCTTCACAAATTCTGTCCAGTCGCTGCCGCTTGACTTTGTGTTTATCCACAAGTGCCATTCTTGGTGGGATTTTGCAACTTTCTGACTCAAAAAGCACAGCAGTCCCCCAGGAGCTTAGGAAAACTCACAGGAATCGGCGTGCATACCGCCACTGTGGATCCTGCAGAGAAAGGAGAGGACTCGTAAGATTTGTTCACTTCCTATCCCTGGAAGTGCTCAAGGCCAAAGTGAATGGGGCTCAAAACCTGGGATAGTGGAAGGTGTCCCTGCCCAAGGATGGAACGAGCTGGGCTTTAAGGCCCCTCCCAGCCCAAACCAGTGTCGGATTTCCAGCATACAGGTGAGATCTGCCTGTGCCCAACAGCAGAGCAGGTTTTGGAAAGGACAGCTCTGAAGTTGCACCCCACAAGTCACACATCTGGCACCACAAACCAGTCTCTCTATCCTCCCTGCCATTCAGAAAACCAGCCTTGTACAAGAGAACTGCCAAAGAACTGCATGGGCTCCCCATATAATTTCTGACTGAAAAATCTATTCCAAGCAGATAAAATCCATGAGGTTATTTTGCAGGCTCACAGATGTTGAAAGATTCTTAGAGAGTATATAAAACAGGGAAAGTAGCTCTTGCTCTGCCAGTGCTTTCATACACAAAACACTCTCATATTTAAACCCTGCCCTGTAAAAGGCATCAAGGGACCTTGAATTTACAAGAAGACCTTGATGTATGTTCCAGCTGTCACCACAGCCTGTCCTTGCCCTCATGCTTGAAGGGCCAAACCTTAAACTTCGGGTGCCATTTCTAGAGCACACGTTTTCAATGCCAGGGAGATAAAATGATCCACAAAGCCATGTGTGTGGCTTAAGGACGAGAAATGCTCTCCAAAGGGACAACAGCTAAAGGTTTTCTGCATTTTGGTAGCACAGTGGCAGACCCTTAATGGATACTCTCAGGTCTGACAGGTTTTGCTCCTACTGAGAGCCAAAGGTTTGTTTAATCCCTGACCTGAGCTCAGCTGCAGCCTCTGAATGTGCTGTTGTGGTACTTCTACCAGGTTTGATTTTTTGATGTAAAACCCAGGTGTGAGTTTTTCAAAGCAAGTTCCACAACAGCATTCATGAATCAAGAGATGGAAGAAGAGACCTCATGCTGACAACTGAATTGCAGCAATCCAACATAACATGCACTACTATTTTATGTGACTGCTGATTCAATATTCTCTTTTGTATTTTAAGGTGAAGACAGATGACCCTGATAACAGCTACAAACCTTCCCAAAGAGGGATCCTGCTCAAGGAGGCCTCTGCCCCTCTCAGCCAACCACCACTCACTGCAAGGCACCAAAAGAATAGAGTTAGTGTAAATCTGTGATTTCTAGAGGCAAAGCAAAACACCACCACATTTTCAGAAGCTTTGCATGAAGAGGGGGGATAGAGGGAGGCAGAAATGAGTGCAAGCACAGCAAGAAACCCTCTCCTGATTGGCCATCTGTACCACCCTGCAAAGTCCCAACCTCTCTGCCTACATACACTAGAGTGGTTTAAAAAAAAATGAAAAAAATTCTGAAAAGCCAGCAGTAACCAAAAACTTGGCACCATTCATTCAAACTGACCCCCAAATAGCTCCTCTCCAGCAGGTGAATTTTCACACTGCAGCATTTGCAAACAAAATTTTTGTGACAAACCAAAAAATCATCTGTTCATGAAATGCAGGACACAAGAGAAGACACCACAGCAGAAAGTCCAGGTTGATGTTCAGAAGTTGATCTTGGGCAATGTTTGTAACCTGGAGTTTTGCTTCCCCTTGTGAAGGGAGCAATAGCAACACTTAACCCATCCTCTGGAGCACCCTTGCAGGTTCACGTAGCTCAGTCAGGAATTTCTACTTTGCATTTTATTCTTCTGCACCAGCACTGGCTCTCCTAAAAACACTCCAATAACTTCCCAGAAAACCCAGTTAACCAGTGCAGTAGGCTGAGCATGTGAGGGGTAAAGGCTCTAACAAAGCCTCTGCACTCCAGGATGACGATTTCATGGAGATTATTGTTATTATTATAAATGGTTATCAATTATGCATCACATTGATAGTTAATTTCCAAAAGGAAAAGCCTCGTGTTGGTACAGCTGAATTCCAACTAAGGGATGATCGGCGATTTCCTGGTAGTTAATGGCCAATTTCCCAGCAGCACAACTGCAGCATAATCACTGAGATTTATAGCAATAATTAATTGATTTTTTTTTTAAACATAGGGATGCTAAAGAGCACGATTCCCACTCATATTAAAAATTAATGCAACATTCTAGAAGACGCAGAAAACTCCCATTCCGGAGGCAGAAGCTTGGTACAGTCAAAATATTTCATGCAACAAAAATTAAGCTGTTAGTGTAGCTAAAGCCCAAGAAGCTAATGGCATTTCCACGATCAACATTTACAGGCACACACATGATTTTTTTTTACCTCTATTACATCCCATTCCACTTGCAGGGAGAAATACCAGGTTATAAAAAAAATGAAATCGTGTCAGAAGAGAAAAATTTATCATTTTGTTCTGAAAACACTCAAATGGTTCATTATGTTGGACCTGCAACTCTTTGCCCCTTTACTTCCCCAAACAAAACCAATTTGCAAAGTGTACTTAATTCTGACAGAGTGCATTTTCTGATGGACAAATGCGTCCATTAAAGTTGTTTTTTTCCCCCAGCCATTTCAATTCCCTGCATTACTCCCTAGAGGAAAACTTCCTACAAAAGAAACTAATAACAATCAGAGAAATCACTGCTCATCAGAGTTCCACACAGCTTAATGTAATGGCCATGAATGAGCTCCTTCCTAATGACATGAACTGCCCCATCTTTGTCTGACAGGTGTCTGTGGTGGTACCAACCAGCAATAAAAACCCAGTTCAGAAGACTTGATAAAAATCCTGCTGAGCAGGATTTGGCAAGGATGGATAAAATGGAGAAAAGCAGACGTGTGGGGCACAGAAACAAGAGGGTATTCCCCAGCCTTTGCATGAGGCTGTAATTAGGAAAGGAGTTCTTCCATTTGTGGGATGGAAGATACAGTTAAGTTGTGCACCCAACTTCAATCCATCCCCAATGGTTTCTACAGCCAACCCAATCTCAAAACAATCACAAGGCTGAATGTCCCCCAACATAAAATAAACACAATCAGGCTAGGCAGAACAAAAATCATGGTCAGCAATTAAAAGACAAGAAAACCTCATTGTCTAAGGAAATTTGAGAGGGGGAGGCACACACACAAAAATTGTACTTCATCTTCAGCAAGATTAGGAAAAAAGTGAAATGATTTACATACAGTAATTGCATGGCTGTGTTAGCCTCCAACAGTGTCTTTCAAAATGTAAATTTTCTTGAAAACCCTTGGACATGATGATAGCCCAGAAGCTATTTATTTATTTAAGGAAGGAATTTACTTAAATACAACACTTTAGGAAAAAAACCCCATTCCTGACGTAACACATTTAAATAGCTTCTAAATACTGCCTGTTAAAGAGCACAATCCATGAGCCAGAAAATGAGTGCAGAGAAAGCTGTATTAGAGCTTTTTTATCCTGACTTTTGATGGAAAATGAAAAGAAATAAAGGTGATCTTCCAAAATAAGATGCACGGTTAGATAAAACTAAGAGAAAAGTGATTTTAGGAAGAACATCCTGTCTTCTAAGCTCTTTCTCAACTTGCAATTTTGTATCATCTTTTTATGGCACACGGAGGTAGGACAGGAGCACAAACATCCATCCCAGAACCACAGAAGGGTTTGGGTTGGAATGGACCTTAAGGGTGAACCAGTTCCAACCCCCTGCCATGGGCAGGGACATCTTCCACTATCCCAGGGTGCTCCAAGCCCTGTCCAACCTGGCCTTGAAAACTTCCAGGGATGGAGCATCCATAGCTTCTCTGGGCAACCTGTGCCAGTGGGCAACATCTACTTTAGAGCATCCATCACAGGCACTGCCACCCAGCACCTGGCAGGTGATGAGGAGATGCCCTTTCCAGTGCTCCAGACACAACATCTCACACGTTCCCTGTCAGCCTTGGGAAAGCAGGATGGTGTTCCCTACACGCTGTTCTGTGACAAACAAACTGACTACATTTTCTACCCTCTATGAAATATGGCAGCAACAAAATGGAGAGTCTCTGCCAGAGAAAACTACCAGCTCCACTAACTGCAAAAGGTCCCATTTCCAAACAGCAAAGGAAAAATTCCATTCCTCTTTCCTCACATCTACACTGGGTTTTCACATGTACAATTCCTTACTTCAACAAGTCGGAATGTTTTGATGGTACTGCCGGGTATTTCCTGGGCTCTCAGGAAAAGAGAGGTTTCTGGAGAAGGTTTAGTGCTCATGATTACTGCAGAACATCAGTGCTCTCAGCTGGAAGCAGAGCAGGCTGCCCAAGCAGAATTGTTGAAGTCAGAATCCACTGATGCCACAGGCAGCTCTCCCTGTATCCTCCTTTGTGTAAAGGTCCAGTTTTTCAAAGCTCGATCACACTTGAATTGAGATTTGAACACCAGAACAGCCCTCGGAGCCGTGAACTGCTCCAGCCCTGCGTCAGCATCCCTGGGTGTTCACTATCCTGAGCTCTGGCCATTCCCACTGCTCGGTGTTTCAGCTGCTGTGGGAAGCTGCAGGAGGGGCTGAGAAGCAGAGTTCGGCGTGAGAAAGGCAAGGCAGGGAAAAGAAAGCAGGAGCCACGCAGAGATAATGACAGGGGAGGGGAGCGGACAAAGGAGACGGCACAATGCAGGAGGAACACTTGGAGAACGCTCTGTCATCCCTCCTCCCAGGCAGCCCCAAGTGCCGTGCCCTGCTCAGCCCTCATCACCTGCCTCTCTCTCCAAGACTGCAGGGGAGGGGGGAAGCACGGAGGGGAAGGGACAGACAGCACAGTCCTTCTGGGATATCCTTTTGGGGTATTATCTTTTAAAGCACAGTGAGGAAACACGGGAAGCTCACAGTGTTGAGGTATCATTAAACCAAATAGCCCAGTAGGAACCAAAAATAGATTAAACATTTATACAAATTGTGAGAACAAATAAAGAATTGCATTACCCAAAATAGGTGGGTTTTTTTTTTAAGTAATGCCTGAGAGATATAAACCCCCTTGCTTGGGAAGCAGAATCACAGAGTTTTTGTGTGGCCAGGGTTTGACTTCTCCCGCTCCGCTAAACACACTCGGCCACTGCATGTGAAATAGGATGCTAGGGAAAAAAAAAAAGTCTTTTTCTCATTTTTTTGGGGAGAACTACCCTGGCTGTAAATCACGCCTTGGGTTTGGCTGGGGTAGAGTTAATTTTCTTTGTGGTAACTGGTGTGGGATAGTGGTTTGGCTTCATCCTGGAAACAGGGTTCATAATGCAGGGATGTTTTTGTTATTGCTGAGCAGGGCTTACACAGAGTCAAAGCCTCTGCTTCTTGTACTGCCCAACCAGTGAGGGGCTGGGGGGACACCAGGAGATGGGAAGGGACTCAGCCAGGACAGCTGGTATCCCTGACCATGTGGTGTCATAGTCAGCACGTAGAGTGGGGAAGAGGAAGGAAGAAAGGGATGTTTGGAGTATTGGTGCTTGTCTTCCCAAGTCACTGCTATGCATGATGCAGCCCTGCTTTCCTGGGCATGGCTGAACTCCTGCCTGCCTGCCCATGGGAAGTGGGGAGTGAATTCCCTGTTTTGCTTTGTTTGCATGCAGGGCTTTTGCTCTCCCTATTAAAGTGCCTTTTTCACAACCCACGAGTTTTCTCACTCTTATGCTTCTGATTCTCTCTCCCATCCCTTGGGAGGGAGTGAGTGACTGCATGGGACTGAGCTGCCAGCTGGGATTATACCTCAACACTCTCCCAGCAGTCTACATCCCCCCCAGACCATCATCCCCTCAAAACAGTGGGGGCAGAACTCTTGCTACAAAGCTATTATTAATTAGGTTTAATGTTTTTAGCAGTTATTATCATTATTTTGCTGCTGCAGAGCGTTTGGTGATGTTCTGCATTAAGGCTTCTCTGCGGGAATTCCTGGATGCTGCTGGGGACAGCAGGAAGAATTATTTGTCCAGCTTCTTTTCCAGCCCAGAAACCTAACAACCAAAACCTCACCCTTCAACTGCCTGCCTGGTGCTTTCCCCCAAAACCTGCTGGGGAAGGTGCCCTCCCTGCACGCAGGGAAAACGGGGAGGCAGCAGGTTAAACGTGCTCATGGAGAGCCAGCACTCCCACGTGAGCACCTGCTGGTGGCACACAAAGGGCTCTTCCACTCCTCATCACACAGAAAAGGTGAATAACACCCTCTACGAGTCTTGTGCTGAAGAATCGGTAACAATTTTGAGGAACTTGCTATTATATGAGTGAACAAAGTGTACCATAATGGCATATGAGCCTGCACATCTGCTGCTGAATTAAACACGCTACATAATGCTGCAGACCACGTCTTAAAACACTGTGCAATGAGATACAGAGTCTGCCAAAATAATGAGGCTTCAAAGATGACAAAGAGAGCCTGATCCTGCATCCCTTACAGACCCTGAAAGTCACAGTGATTATTCCTCAGCAGTTCTACTCCATCAAAGCTACTTGTTGTCTCAAGAAAAGAAGAATCACAATTATATATAGGTGCCCTTCAAAGGGAAAGAAGACATATGGGTTTGTAGCGTTTTTTCTTCCTCTCCATCTTAATGATGTGTAAAGCACGAGAAAGGTTTTTGTTTGGAACTGGATTTTTAGAAAAGTTTCTGTAAGAATTGTGTGTCAGGCTACAAACTGCTCTCCAGACTGGGTTCTCAGCAGCCAGACAGATATTATGAAGACCAATTGAAATGACAATATTCAAGCTGCCACAATAGCCATGGTACAGAAAAGAGGGGAGTGAGACATCCCTTTATTTTCAACTTCTTCTACCAATTTCAATTTTCAACGTTAGTGATTTGCTCTTGACTTTGAGAAAAGAAGATGCAGACAATGCTCCCTTGTCAGGTAGTAACAGCCCTCCACAGATCCTCTGTGAGCTTTCAAGTAAAACTAGGAAATACCAGAACTGGCACTCCTTTCATTCCTAAAACTGAAATACAAACAAACAACCCCAACAGACAGCAAGAAAATTGCTTTAAAGAAAATAACTGTCATCTCTCTTTCTGGCACCAGAAGTGAAGCAGGCTGATGCTCTGCTTACCCTGCACCAACAGCCTTCAGAGGCTGGTGGCAGGCAAAACAATAACCAGGAGCTGAACCCCAATTATCCACTTAACTTTGAGAGTGCCTAATCTATTTGCTAATTAATCATGGGCCTCCTTCAACCTCTCTTATCTTGTTTTTCTAAGTATCTGACGCTGATAACATGCACACAGATATTGCTGAAGCACGAAAAAGGCTGGAAAACTACCCTCAAGTTTTCAAATGAAACAAGGGGAAAAGATACACAAATGATTTTACATTCTCCTGGGGTCCCTGCCATACTGGAAAATAAAATCTCATTCTACATTTTACCAAAATTCCTTAAACTACAAATTAGTGACTTGCACTAAGGGCAAAGATCAACGCTGGAGAACGGTGAACCTTCACTGTTTGCACATGTGGATAAGCAAAAGCTCTTCCCTACTCAAGCCATTAATTGCTCCCATACCAAAATCAGCACAGCAGATTAGAAATCCTGAGAAAAATGAGTATTTGCCGGTTTGTTGGATGAGTTATGCAGTTATTTGTCCATTAGAGGGCATTTTATACTGCAGAGTGAAGCGCCGGCAGCTTGGGAACAGCATCACTAACCCCATCTGGAGCTGCTGGAGAACAGTTTCTGTCGACTCTCATTTAGTAATTGCCACTTTTCAACCTTTCCATATGCTGCTTATAGATGAGCAAGCAAGAGCAAGGACAAGAGGAAAATAAGATGAAATAGCTATCAAAAAAGTCCTGCTTAAATAAACCCTTTGGTATGCAGCTATTGTTGCTTCCAAGGCTTGGTTTTGTTCAGCTCACTTCTCGCCCCTCCAGCTATAACACAGCAAACTTCATCCTTTTCACTCTCACAAACAGCACTTTATGTTTTAAATTTTGAACATGATTAGCTGAGAACAACTGGAAATTGTGTCGTGGCATCATTACCCATCTCTGGAGCTAGACAGGAGAGCTCCTCCGTCTCTGGAGCTGAACAAAGGCAAATCCAGCTTCCTCAGTGCCAAGAGGCAGGACATGGCCACTTACCTTCAGATGTCTCCTTCTGGTTACTACTAATACTGCTAAATGTGAGCTGTAAATCGCTCTCAGCTTCTGCTGGCTAGGGAACCACACAAAGCCGCCACCCCTCTGCTCTAGTGGTTTTCCTCTCCCCATATAAATGCAAATCAAATTAGGAAAGAGGCAGATATCTCGCTGTACATCTCCAAATATACGTATGTTTGTAATCAGGGTGGCCAAACTTCCTGAGTAGGAGCTGCACACCAAAATCTCCATTTGGGGCCAAGAGCCACATCCTCCCAGCCTCTGCACCCCACTCCTGCCACACACATGCCATGCACCTGTGAATCCCTGTGTTTCTCCCATCCCCACAACTCTGTGCTGCTGATCCCCCAAGCCGACTTCCCTCCGTGGTCCCAGGGTTTGCAGAGGCACCACAGCAGCACCCGGAGCTCCTGCCCTGCAGGATGTGACTGAACATCTGCATGTAGCAAACACTCCTGCAATACTCACAGGTTACTCCTGAATTCCTCCTCAACAGAAAGCTCAAACCAGCAAGAGCAGCAATGCAAACCCAAACCACCCCAGAATCAGCACATTCCCTCAGGAGCCCAAGCCAAAGTACCAAGACTACAACAGGACCACTTGTTTTCAAGACTCTTGCAAGTCCTTGTCTCTGTATACCTACTCCTAATTTAAAGAAATAATAAAATAAGGATGAGGACATCCTTACAGGCAAAGCATCCTCGGTGTCCTGAGTTGTGACCAGGTGCTGCTGTATCTCATTACATGACAAGGACATGATGGCAGCCACATCCCAGCCCTACAGATGTACAGGACACACAACTGGAGTGTCTCCAAGTCTGGAATTCTACCCTTCACTCCAAATTTCCTAATTCTTCCATAATCAGGATCAGACAATTATATCTTACATGGACACCCACACATGCTGGGAAAAGATCACACCAGCCCACTTTGTCAAATCCCAGTTGAGGGCCAGAGGAAGAACCTTAAGCCCTGCAGGAGATTCCACCATTCACCCAGAGGAAGAGCCTCACTCACCTGAAGAGCAAAGATGAAGCCTCTACTGCCCCAGCAAACCAGGAGACTCAGCTTTCCTCCAGCACACTGAACTCCCCCACACATGGCACAAAACCAATCTTTTTGAATCCCTGTCCTGGGATCTCTGCCTGGACTGGGAACAGTGAAAGGCAGCAGTGACACTCTTCTGTCTCCAGGAAATTTTTGGAGTTATAGTTTGCCCTTATCTTAGAGCTTATATTTACAAGCCACTCTTACATAAAAAGCACTCATCTGCATTGACTTATTTAGCAACATGAAATAAAATAGCCCGAAGCTATTCATGTTGCTTAACGTACTTTTTTTTTAAATGTAGATGATGCTCTGTGTAAAAGAATATTCAAAGGGGAAAACTGTGTTTTGTTTGTAACACTTATTACTATCACTGAAGAAAATATGTTCTAACAAGTCTCGGAAGGGGGAAACACGTGTAATACCTTTAACAGCTCAGCTAATTCATCTTCTGCTGCCCAACTGCTGGCAAGATCTCAAATGGAAACTCTCAGAATGGAAACATGGAAAAACCCCTTTCTCGTGGTCTGAGACCTGTTCCCACTATACAATCTCTTTCCATCGGAGTGAGTCCTGTTTGTTTTCAGCACACAGCAGCTTTACTCGACAAAAA